>WOFM01002046.1:0-179722 GCA_011428145.1 Ericerus pela
GAAAGATAAAACATTTAGTCACCATCACCCCAATTATTATTTCTCGTGGATATACTAAAAGAGAAGGCATCGATTTGTGTCGTCTGTACTCGAATGGAGAGTTACGATTTAATCTCACTTTGAAAATAGATGCTGAAAAATTAAAGGTCATCGAAACCTTGCAAAAGAGCATTGATAAAACTGACATAGAAACTTTGCCTGTATATACTACGGGCTTATAAATTATAGATTTTAATTATTTTTTGCAAGTTGAATGTTAATTTGCTGGATTACTTCTTCAGAGTTGTTGTTTCCAATATGGGATAAACAGACAGCCCAGGTTATAATTTTCATTTTTGCCCAAGATTTTTATTTTCGGCGGCGTAATAATAAGTAATGTTGCTTGGTTAATTACTTGTGATAACGCATCCTGCGTAACCTGAACTTGCACTATAAACTAAATATAATATTCTATCACCTCATCGTTAAATGTAAAGTACTTTCTTTTCCGCTACTTAGAAATATTTTCCAAAATGTTCACATAATGAAATCATAATTTATTCGTTTCAATTCAAAACTTTGTTTAGAATAACATTCTTGATGATTTGCGTTAAAAAATATGACTGATCCTGCAAATGTTCCACAATTGTAAAATGGTCGTTCTTCGGTATTATCTTCGTGGCTACCCTTTTTCCTAATTTTCTCAGTTCCTGGTAAATTTAATAGAAGGTAGTTGAAAAATTATATACCTACATTATTCAAAGAAGCAGGTGTATTCAATACAAACCGTAGAGAAGAGTTTTTGTTGATCATAAAATGCAGGTGATTCATATTCTCCAACAACCATTATTATAGGCCCATCGAAAGTGCTTATAGACTTCTTTTGAATCTGAAGTAAAGGACTTAAATGTTTTGCCTCGTTCCTAAGTACACATCTCAATTCATTCAAGCAAAAATTGATTAATTTTATAACTTACATTAAATTATTCTTACTCATCAAGACTGAGAGCCACATTTATGCTTGTAGTAATTAGTGGACGCAAATCATAAACCCCACTTATCAATATCAATCCACTTATGTAGTCACGAACGTCGGAATACAACATGGAGGCTGCTAAATGAGCTCCAGCTGAATGACCACCGACCCATAAAGAACTGAAGGGAAGTAAAATCCGAAATTATCATTAAAATTAGTTACGAAAATTGTGATGATTAATTTTTTTCTAATCGGTAGGAATAAATTCAACAAGCTTCCTCAATTAAATGACCGGACTGATTTTTTTCGTTTCATTTTGTAAATGAAGTATTAAAATTCGAGGAATTTTCTTTTCTGTCTGTCTAGTGGCGCATCCATCGAATAACTGAGGTTTACTGAAGCAGAATACTTATTTTTCCAGACATTATTCTAATTTTTCTCTTTACTGAACTGAAGTTTTAGAAATTCTTTCTGTTACATTGTCGGGGAAAATTTTTCTAAATCTTGAATCCGCCATCAGCTTACCACCAATTCATTACGTGTAAAAATAATAAGTGCTCACCCCCAATTTTCAATGGCACTTTTTTGCTTTAAGTATTGAATGAGTTCCTCAATTTCTTGTACAATTACATTTAACGACACTGGAAGAAATTTAAAATTAACGTACAAATTCTTCGAAAATCCGATTTAAATACCATAATTTAATAGGTATCCAGAGAATTACCATCTGGTGCAAGATCATAATCTGCAATGACGACCCGAATTCCGACATGTATCAAGGGCATGACACAATAACATGAAATTTCTTTACTCAAAGCTTGCCAATAGCCTCCATGAATGTATACAAATGTTGGAGCTGCTATTAAAAAAAAAAAAAAAAAAAGAAAAAAAAAGAAAAAAATTTACATTAGCATTATGTTTAAAAGTTATTTCAATGTTTCTAATTACATAATATTTCTTACACCTGAAAGGAAGAGGATATGAGATACTACTGAGAGACAATTTTTGACACATGAGTAGGGCCTCACAGAGAGGGGGAAAGGATACCAAAGGAAACGGGCTCAGGCTTTTTCAGAGCATCCGGAAGGGCCCAAATTTTTAAATGAATTGAAATTTTTAAGTAAATTTTTAAAGAGTACCTCAGGGCTGTATCTGTTGGGCGAGGAGTTTAGGTATCAAATCCCCTAAGGTTTAAAAAAAAAAATTAAAATACATGTTTTAGAACAAAAAACACTTGGAAAATTTTTGCCAATCGCGAGGTTTTTTTCTCAGTTTGTAACCTCAATCTTGCATACAGCACTGAGAGGGTTCATCAATTTATTCCTCCCCATCGGCGAACAGGCCAGAAATTTCTCTTCGAAGCCCTGCACACCAGTAATTCGTTTTTCAAACAGAAGAAACAACTTAAAGGTTTCAAAAACTAAGAATTTTGGAGCAAATTTCTTTGATGTACCTTCGGTTGGTGCAAACGAACAAACTATTTTGGACATCTTGGCTGTCAGCTCCACCACATTTTCGACTGCAACACCGGCAGTTACTTGAGTCGAAGGTTCATTTTTAATTTTTATGAGTTCTTGTTGTTGTTAACGTTAGTGGTTCGATGTATGCTGACAGTACTCAGACAGCCTGGTGAAAATTTTATAGAACATTTTAGTCATAAATCATGAGCAGATTTCAGAATAATGAACGCAGGGAATTACAACTTCTTTGAATGGATGTGTTGAATTTGAATTTGGTGCAGGAAAATCTAGTTCAATTAGTACTTTTCTTTACTTTTTTCAAGGAGGAGGATGATTGCTTTCGCCCACTTTTATCCGCCTATGATAGTGAACTTGAGACAGACACAGCGCACGTAATTTAAAGAACAGATGATCAAAGTTATAGTTAAATTTTTCTTGTAATTTCTATAATTAATTTCAGCTTAACTTGAATCTCAATAATTTTTGAATTTTTGAATTCTTTCAAATTTTGAGCTGTCATTTTACTTAATTTCTAAAATTTTTAAATAAATATTGATAAAAAAACTTTCTTCCGAGATGCTCCTAAAACCTCCAACCGTTAACCGTTCGAGAGCAAGTATAATGTATTCTTACGTAAATTCGTACCAAACTACCTGCTATTAATTTTTAATACAGTAAGCTACAATTCGACAATTTTAAATCAATTTACAATAACTTACAATCCGATCTACTTGTTTTGTATATTTTAGATAGATTTATCAAAATCTACCGACAATGACCTGAGATTCGCATGACACGACTTCTGAGAAACTTCGATTTTAGGGGAAAGACCAAAGAAAAACGGATGAACGGATTAAGCAGAATTAATGTTCAAATATCTCTTTACATACATTTGTTTCATCATAAAACTGCCTTTTTTTAAATTCAGGTACAGATAGTTATTTCTAAATTTAAAATTTAGTCAAAGAAATTAACCAGCCTTTATAATATTACTGGCACTTCCCCAACCAGATTCTACCAGAGTTAAAGCGAATTGTAATGACAATGGAATAATTCATTGGCTTACAGTTAAATTTGCAAGAGCCTTCAATAGGTTCAAACACATCCAAAACTTGTCGGCGTCTCGTTCCGTATTTCAAGTCAGCTGTAAAAGGATATTTATTCTTCACTTTTTGACTTTCTGAAAGGCAAATTATAACACTTCGATTTGTTAATGTTCGTGTTCTTCGAACAAATATTGGTATGAATTTATCAAGGAAATTTTCAACCTTTCTCAACAATTTTGATATGTTCGTCGACAACATATTCCGGATTACAACGTCCATTACACCACTGACTTGGAGAATATAATTTTTCATTGATTGAATTGAATGTTGGAATCTGAAAGAGAACACGATGTTATTGATTTCGACTTACCAGTAGGTACAAGAAAGACGAAGTAGGTAAAAACTGATACGAACGTCCATTACAACAAATATACTGTATATGCCGAACTGCCGGGAATTCTGTAAGTTTTATCCACGTAATTACACTTTTTTTTTCACTAGCAGGCGAATTAAAGTTGTGTTTAATACACTTTCACCTTGCTTTTACCTCTAACGGGAAATTTAATTTTGTTAAACCTTATCAATATGCAAATTCTTCACGAACAAACAACAAGATCTATAAAACTTTTACAAATAAGGTAGCAGCAGATGAATGGTTTCTCAAAGGTTCAAATTTCAACGCGCGCATATTTTAATAGGTAGTGTTTTTTTTTAAGTAAAAAACAAAATGTGTCCGCTTAATAGAGAAACTTTCTTTTGCACAAATGAATTCTCCCAAATTACTGGACCAATTTTATTAATTTTTATGTTGTTTGAAAGTTTCTAATTCGGTGATCAGTGAACATATAAAAAATATTTTATTGCAAAAAGTTAACTACAGATTAAGATACAATACACGCAATAAAGTAATAAGGTACAGCAATGTCAAAAAAAAATTTATGAACTTTAAAAATTCTTTGCATTTTCCATGAAGTAAGCTCTTGATAAATGCAGTAAACATCACGAAGAAAAAAGATCATAATCAGGAACTTAAAGGCAAATTTTATACAGCCAACCAAGATTAAGACTATCGAATGATTGAATGGTAACAAGTAAAATACAATTATTTACATAACAACAGCGGTATGAATGGTTGGTTATTCCTCGAGAAACTTATTCGGATAAAATCGCAATCCTTCAATACACTCGTCTCTACAAGCTTTACCAAATTTCTCGGTAGTAGTGAGCCGTTCTTTGGCTAATATCACAGAGATACCGATAATTCTTGCCAAACCCTCAGCAGTTAAAAACATATTCTGATTCAACAGTTGGTGAGTATCATTCGCAACAGCTTCATCGGAATGGGAAGCCAACTGTAATACTTTAACACCACTATCAAATACACGAAGAATGACAGGCAACTTCATTTTCTCCAACATAATGCAACCATTTAAGAAATCTTCAGGAGATAATAATTCTAAACCACGGGCACGATTCACTCGGCAATAAACATCAGTTAATGCCATGATACCACCAACCTCTCTCAAAGGTTTCTCAATTATTTGACAAATTTCATTAGCGAGTTTCTTGAAATATTCGGATTCACTTTGAAACGTATCCCTCGTAACTGGATCTTCTATACCTAAACTGAGCAAATAAGATTTGAATTTGATTGTTTCATCATCAGTAACATCACCTTGTTTTTCTTTGATCTTGTTAGAAATACTTTTTGATAAGTTGACCATTTCTTTAGCCATCGTCATCAACTTACTCAGATCTTGGAAAGCAACAGATATACTTTCATTGGTGGCTTTTTGTTTTTCTTCCAAACTTCGTTCAATACCAATTATGCCAGTTCGTAATTTAATCGGTGCTTTAGGGAGTTCCTTAGAGACTTCCTGTGGTTCGACAGTTTCCCATCTTTTATCTTGCACTATCGAGTTCAACGAACTCACAAAATCAAGCGGTAACTTATCTTTAAATGATAACTTAATAAAATTGAATGAACTACGAACAACTGGACCAGGAGGACGAACGTTAGGAGGTTCCATTAAATATACGTTAAGTCGTTTACTTTTTGCAAAGAAAGTGGATGGTTTCTCTTCTTCTACGTACACAACGTATTTTAAAGGTAACGACATGTAACTGTTTGATCCTGGCACTGTCCACAAAAGTCGATGCGTAGTGAGGAGCAGCTCACCATTGTCAAAAGACGTCTTATCATCTCCATCGTATAATTTTACATTATAGCAGCGCATAAAATAAGATTCGTTGGGACCGAGATTAGAGGTAGAAAATTCGAAACGATCCATGATGTTCTAAAAGAAGACAAAATAAAGAAGGGTTAAACAGGTTTTGCAACAACCACATTCATTTTAAACAGGCGTATTAGTATAAGTAACGACTGAAAAGTTTAACCTTGAGGAGAAAAGCTAATGAGCCTTTTTTGAAGTGATCAAAAATATTCAAAACGACACAAACTATAAAATCATAGATGAAAAATACATACTTAAATATTTCCAAAGTTAAGTGAAAACTTGAAATTCGAAATCCTGGTTATAAAACGAGTGATATAAATTAAATAAAATATCATTATGTCATTGAGTATACACATCTTGCGAATGATGAATGTTAAGTGCTAACCAAAGTGTTAACTAACTTCTGAATTATTAATTTAATTATTAGGATTTGTGTTTATGGACTGAGCATACTCATAGTGTTAAAAAATGAAGGCAAAATATTACTTATGAATAAGCATAGTTGGAGGAATAACGTACTTTCGAACTTGCTTTTTATTGACGATTTCTGACATCGTTCATGCTTGAAAGATCTAGAACAAGTGAGAAATAAAATAATTTTAACTAAAATAAAATATTTTTCGCATTCAATTAATGGTAAAGTTGCCGAAATTTTCGTAATAAAAATTACCGTCCTCTAAATATACTTATTATGTTCTATGTTGCTTTTGTTGATACGAAAATCGCTCTCATTCAGTCATTTATCATCATCACCCTCGTATATATATCACACGTTCCACTTCCATCATAATCTCATTTTGTTGTAACAGAAATCCCATCTCATCTCATTCTTCATCATCATCGTCATCATCATCATCATCAACATAATATATAGATGTCATACATTCTGATGTGAAGTTGTATATGCGAGAACCGAAAAAAGAACAAGAGAGATGAATTCACGATAGAATTTATTAGCAGACTGAAAAAGCATTTCGAAGTAAAATATAATATTATACAGAATGGCAAAGCACAGCGTTATCGGTGTCCGGAAGTAGGGGAATCGTGAGAGAATGTCTTTGACTATACAGATTCTGTAAAGTCAAAGGAGAATGTGATGTATGTCATATACATATATAATGTAGTGATGATGATGATGAAAAATGATATGAGTGGGATTTCGTTACAACACCCCCCTGAAATTTTACCAGTTTGTATTCTTCATCAGATGATCCCTGAAAGTAAACAGAATTTTAATTCAAGTAAATAAAAAATAAAAATGAATTATTTGCTGTTTGATAAGACTACATTAACTTACACCAACCCACACCAGGAGGGCGATTCCACAAATTTAGGAATGTTATCGTTATGTGACTTTGCGCCAAGTTTTACTTGAATATTTGTGAAATATCCCTACAGATGTAGGTTGGTGTAAGTTAGTGTAATCCTATCAAATAGAGCTATTACGAAAATACAATATTTAATAATGAAAAATAATTGTGGTAACTTGGATGGAATCTAATTTTTGGTACGCTGCGCTTCGAAAAATAAATGAATAAAATGATATAAAATACAATAAATAATTAGGTAACATGTATAAAAGTTTTCAAAAAATATTTGTATATATATAAAAAATGGTAACGTTGTGACGTCTGAAAACGAACGTACATCCCGAGTATAGGGAATGATATCACGATTCGAAGTATATCAATAAGTCTCGATCAATCGTAGAGTCGAAACCACAAACCAGCTCAAACAGTTAGGCCGCCAGCCTACCAGCGATAGTTCCCGAGGCCTACGAAGTATGTTGGGCGAATTTATGTAATTGGAGATAAATAAGTTGGCCTACCCATTATTTCAGTTTATGTTTTATTACAATCGAAAAGGTTACTTACAAATATGGTAACTAGTATCAGGTCGTGCAGGTTACAAATCATGTCGCCTCATGGTTCTCGAAATTCGGTGAACCAACAGATCTCGATTGAATATTCGTCTTCGAAATTGGAGGAGTAGTATCACGAACTATTTAGTTTTACTATCGATGTTCACATTTGAAAGTATAGGTGAAAACAATTTAAAAGGTGACTTGATGTATTAAAAAGCTGTATTGTGTCGTGAATAATATTTCGTATTCACAACGAACAGAAACTATCACGTACAGAACAAGACTGACTGTTCACTCTTAGGCCAAAAATGTGAACAGTTAAGGCGATAAGAATTGGTTCACCGATGATCGATATCGTAATTATACACGTCTGTAACGGCCAAAAGAGGTGGTTTAGTACTGGAAACTAACCTCTTTTGGGACAATTACACTTCCTTCGATATATTATAATATTAACTGGAATATTATAATATTCGAGAATTATTTTAAGTTACTGAATTTTATTATCCACAACTATTGTGGACCTTAACTGAATGAAAGACTTTAATTAAATTGAAACACACAATAAACTTTATCACTTTACTTTTAAAACACAATATTAAATTTACAAGTATTCATTCACAGTCTAAGACTGGAAGCATATTGCAGGTACAGTATACGACTGACCAGTTTATTTACAATAAAATATATTACACTATTACGCAGTGTCAAGATTACAATTACAATACAATTATTTTAATGAAAACCAGAGTTTATATACCTGTCAAGGTATATGGTTTTCTATGGTGTTGTGTATGAAGTAGGGATTTGCTGATTTAGGTATTTAATTATTTCTAGAATATTTGGGTACCAGAATGTTCAGGTACTCGAATATTCCGTTAGAAAACGTGTAGTGGTTGTTGGCAGGAAGTAACGGTACTTTCGCCAGTTGACAGTACATATTAGGGAAAGAATTTGCTTATTAAGAAAAATGTATTTTTCTGTGAATGAAATATGTACGTCTATATTAAAATATGACGAACATATTCGTTACACAATTCTCCAGGGGGGAAAAAAAAAAAGGAGAAAAAAAAATTTTTTTTCCACAGCTAGTTTAAGGGAGGAAAAAAAATTTTATAATTAATAGTTACTTTTATATATGTATGAGTAAATAAATACATAAAATTACATGGCATAAAATGCAATTTAAAAACTTAGGATCTAAAATTTAATATACATACTAATACATAAAATTCTTAGGTTCCTAATGTTTTTTTTTTTTATATTATATTTTACATATTTGCATTTTTTTGCATTATTTTTTTACAATGTTGTAGTTTTAGCAATATACATTTTAGTATTATTTCGATAGGGATTTGAGTACAAATATTTACTTATTCCAATTATAATTACAGTTAAGATAAGTAACCAGGATAGGCAGATTATATTGACCATATTAAACTTATTATTATTTTCAAGATTAGGGATTTTTAGTTCAATGTTTTTAATTTTATTTTCAAGTTTATTAGTGGGAATAGAATGGGGAACAAATGATTTCCATTTTGGATTATATACCTTTAATGTTGCGAGATCTACCACTAAATCAAAAAGTTCTGTGGCTTCTGAGAAGTAAGTCCACAGGAGAGGGAGATGATTTTCAATTTTTATTGTCTCTTCGAGGGATTCGGAGAGGCAAGGTATTTCAGTCGGTATGATAATATTGTTTTTATTATTTTTATCAATATTTTCGATCTGAATATGACAAGGTACATCTAGGATAAATGTTCCAGGGGAGTCATTATTTATTTTTAATTGTTCGGATTTTTTTGTTATTGAATTTGTTGCAATTAGGGTATTAAAATTTATTACGGCAAACTTAGTATGTCCAATGGGGTGTACAAGTGTTTGGTGCACTTAAATGAACAATATTGCAGTAAATTTTGGTTTAAATCTTGAAAGAATAAATTTTTCGCACAAGACGATAGTTTATCACTTCCTCGATTTGAAGGGAGATAACATAAAGGTTTGTCGGAGTTACAGTAAAGGAGATTAGTTCCAGAAATGTATCTGACAGTATTTGATCTGATTTCATGAATGATTAGAAAGGGCTCTTGATCCCAACTACACAGTTCATTAGTATGACTTTTGAACGTGAGTGGTATGAAATCAAAAATTTCATATTTCGTATTAAAATTTTTTAATGGTACTTTAATTTTTAATTCGAGAGTATTTTTGTAAAAATTACAGTTTACAAGTTCTGCATGGTAATAATTTTGAATATCTGCAGTGGGGATGGCTAGATCTAAGTCTAGGTCTTTTAATTTTGTATGTAGTCGCGAAATGTCCTGTTCAAGGATAGTCTTAGGGATTATCGATGACGGAATCATATGGGACCTGCAAGATGTTAGGATGTTTGATAACCTAAAGGTATTCACCAGGTAACTGTCATAGAAACCTTGTAAATAACTTAAAGATATCAATAATTCATGCTCTTCCAATGAATTTTCCATGAAAGAATTTGTATGGGCAACAAAATTTGTCATAAAGCTATTTTTATGATTAATCAAGTTATGTAAATTTGTAGAGGTATTTACTAAAGATGCATGTTCCGAGAGTAATTGGTTTTTTATTATGTTATATTCATGTTTTAAGGAAATTTCGTTTGCTAGAAAATTTCTTCCATTGCGGAAATTAAGCACTCGACAACAAAATCATAGCGCATCTCCAAAGAAAGATCTGATTGGAGTAAAGACGCTTCGTTTGTTTCAAATTGCTGATGGGGTAGAATAAAAATCTTGGATGAGTGCCAAATTTTGATTCTTCAAATTTTTTATGGAATTTTTTAATCGTAAGGCCATTTCTGTGTATTTGCAGTTTTTCCATTCAGTAGCATTACAAAGTGCATGCTTGAAGTTAGTAGATAGGATTTTATCTGCTGACTTGTGTAAATCTAATTCTAACGAGTGCAGAATTGGAGCTGATTTTGCATATACGTAAATATTGTTGATTTCCTGGAAGTAAGCACCTGTGGACGCCGTGGTAATCCGATATGTGTCAGACGACGTTCGTTGTGCTGCATTTTTGGAAATTAGATATACGTACATGACAGCGATTATTTGAACAAACATTTTTTTACTGAAACAGAAAGAGAAGAAGTAACGTCTCACTTATTTCTCACTGTATCAAGTAAAATTTGATTATTCGAGGGAAAAATTATAGCAACATTAAGCATAATTGTAGGATTGGTACATTTAGGTTATTCTTATTTCGGACTTATAATTTAGTTCGTATTATAATTTCGAAAGGTTTTGTCCGTTTTAAGTTTTTTTCTTTAAGAGCAAATTTTGTTTAAGTTATATTTGGAAAATTTGGCAAGAGAGAAAAAAAAAAATTTTTAACATGGCGTCATCTTTTTGTTTTATGGATAAGCGAGTTTTTGTGTCGACCGGAGTGGTAGAAGCAAATGAAACTTGGCTTCTAAGTGAAGTGTTTTTTGATAGTGTAAAGCCTTTTCAACATTGTCCTTGTGAAGCAAGGTTTTATTTTTCATTACACCGTTTATTTTCATTGTTATCCCATGGATCGCGAAGCTTGAATAAAGAGTCTTTTGATCGGGAATTCCAGTCTCATTGGTTTCCAGATGAAGAGATCCACGAGGATTTTTGTATCTGGCAGCATAGCATTCAATTTTCTTGCTGTCCCGAGTCAGGAATTTTTCCAAAAGTTCCTATTCAACTTACGTGTTCTTTACCCGCAAGGATTAAGCATCGAATTTGGGGTAATGGAAATTAGGCTAGTTTTTAAAGGAGAACTTTGCTTACGTATTAACCACAATGTCGGCATACTTGCAGGTATTATGGTTGGGTTGCTTTGTATATTGCAACAAAGCAACGAAACTGTAAACTTGGAATATGTCCACACTGATAAGCACTACGTAAGCAATTTTATCCAGGGGGAGGCAGGGATAAAATTTGTTCAGTTTTTAAATGCATATTATCATCCTCGACTCATTGTCACATCTTCGGAGGCTGGTTTCCAATTTGTTCGACATTACGACGCCTTAGAACGGAGTTTTGCCCTTTCAATCCAAAGTGGATGGCTGATGACGGATCCAACGGTGTATACATTTACGCGGGATACGCCATCCATCGCTGGTACCTTGAGTTCTGATGAGTCTACATCAACTGTGGATCCGACTGCGGTCACAGTGGCAAATTCACCGATGTCAATGGACTCAGAATCAAGTATGAGTGGGGATAATTTGGGAGAGTTTCTTGCTGGATATGCAGACACTTGGGATTAAATGGTGAGTTTTTATCCAGAAAAATTTAATTATGTCGCATAATTTTATCGTTTAATTGTTTCAAAAAGTTTGAATTTTATTATTTCGCTCAGCTTTAAGAGCAAGTTTTTATTTACAGTAAAAATTTGCAAGAAGTCAGTTTTTTACAAAGAAATAATAAAATTTTTGTTTGAAGCTTCTTACGGATTTTTTTAATATTATACTTTTTATTATTATTTTTGCCAACCTATTGATGATTTATTTTACAAAAGTTATCTAGGGACAGTTAATTTTCAAAAATAATAAGACTTATGTTTTATAGGGGGGGTGAACTTAGTCTAAAAAAACTTAAGGTTAAGGCGAGGACAGGTAGTAGACTCTACACACCCTCTACGTTTTTTTTACGAGGGCGACTCCTCGGTTTAGGCACAATTTGGGTCGAGATGGGAGTTTCAGAATTTTCATCATTCTGATTTTTATTTTTTTCTTGGTGAATATTTTTGCGAGACTTGTACGGGATTAATCGTCGTACATGAACTGTTTCTTCGTAAGCAGTTTTGTCATCATTTTTAATGTGAATAACGTAATTTAGTTCCGTGACCTTCTTGATAATCTTATGTGGTCCGGTGTATTTTAATTTATTTTTTGCAACGTTCTTTGATTGTCGTAACAATACTAGGTCATTAGGCTTAAAGTCAATGATCTTATGGTGAGCGTTGTAATGTTTCACATTCTTTTCTGATGCTTTTTTCTGTAGGATCGGCGTTTTTTCTCTCGTTTGAAGAAGTGTTTCGATCTCTTCTTCGCGAGTCTTTGTATTATTTGATTCTCCAGGAATTTCGGATAAATTTATTTTTGGATTATATCCGTGAAGTAAATAGAATGGAGATTTTTTGTTTAAATGATCGATTGGACTTGTATTATAAGCAAAAATAATTTTGTTTATAGTGTCAATCCACTCAGATTCATTCGAATGTTTGTATTTGGAAACTGATTTCTTAATCACACCATTAATTTTTTCTACTAATCCTTGCGATTGTGGGGAGTAGAAAGATGAATAGACCAACATAGTATTATTTTCTTTGCAAAAATTTCAAACGGATTCATTCGCAAAATGACCTCCGTTATCACACGAGATTTTTGTGGGAGGGCCATACGTATGACAAATAAACTTCAAATACTCGATTACACAATGAGCATTTGAATTTTTTGTCGGACGTATTGCACAAAAGTTGGTACTTTTATCAACTTCTACGAGCACGTACGAGTGTTCGTAGTCCGTATTGAATTTTCCAATAAAGTCTATTTCCAAATGAGAAAAAGGTTTTGGATTTTCAATTGCAATATGCTTGAGATGACCAATCTCTTGCGGTGAGTTTTGCATCATTTGACATTTGTGACAGGAGAGAACATACTCCGTTACTTTTTGTGTCCAATTTTTAAAGAAAAAGTTATTTTTCACCTTATTTTTGGTTTTTTTAATTCTGAAATGACCTCCATGCAAAGGATCATCATGCAATTTTTTTGAATTGTTGGAATTAATTTTTCAGGGATTACAGTAACCGCTTCATCGTAGGATGAGGTTCGGTTAGGTAATTTTTTTAATACATTATTTTCGTCAAGAAAATATAGTTTAATAGACCTATTTAATTTACGAAATTTATTTTTATCTTTTTTTACTTCATTATAATTTAATAATGATATAACATTTTTCCAATGAGGATCAATTTCCTGCATTGTTTTTAAATTTTTTGGAAGTTCAATTTCTGTTTTGGGGACAGTGTCTTGAATTGAAACTTCTGTTTGATCATTACGATCAGGTAATGGGGAATTTGGATTCGAGATCTTTTGGGGATTGGGAATCATGGGTTGGGAAGTTTGGTTGGTAGGGGAAAGGAGGATCTGTTCATTGAGATTTGTTTGATTAGAATCTCTGTTTGATGCAGATTGGGTAACTACGTTTAATGTAGTGGGGACATTTGAGGAATTTTCAGAGTGTAAATTCTGAATGGGACTTGTGGCTTGAACCACAGGGTAGTATGGGAATGTTGATGAGGGTGAAGGAGGGTAAGGGTAATTTTGGGTATTGAGGAAATTATTTGGGTAAAACCATAAGTTCTGGTTTTGATAGACCCAAATTTAATGGGACCATTTTTTCATTGTGAATTCTACAAATAGTATTCACATTTTTTTCTCCTTCAGAGAGTGTATATTTTTTATCCACCAAAAATTCACCATATTTGAAAGTAATTTCGTCAGGTTCGTTATGGGGACGGGACAACATATCAGCCACACAATTATTTTTCCGGCAATATGTTTTATCTGAAAACTATATTCATTTAATTTTGAGATTAATCTAATTAATCTCGGGCTTGGGGTATTAAACCTTTGATGATAAATCAATGGTTTATGATCAGTGTATACTACGAAGCGTAGAACAAGTAAGTATCCACAAAAGTGAGCAAGGGCATTCGTTATGGCCATCATTTCGAGGTCAAACGAACATAATTTTGTATGTGCAGGTTGGACTCTTTGAGAGAAGTATCCCACTGGATGTTTGTGCTTTGTAATTGGATTAGTTTGCAGCAATACTGAACCTAATGCAATTTTTGAAGCATCAACTTCCACACAAGTTTCTAGCTTAGGATCATAGATCGCTAAAACTTGTTTTGAAATCATAAATTCTTTTAGTTTTTCAAATATTTCTATATGCTCTGGGTCAATTTAATTCGAGCGTTTGATTTGCTATCAGTTCCTCTTAGATCACTAAGGGGAGCTGTAATTTTAGCCAAATTAGGAATTAATTTCCTATGATAATTTATCGATCCGAGAAACGATCGTAATTGTTTTAAAGTATTAGGTGGGTTTAAATTTTTAATGGCTTCTATATTTTTATTTAGTCGGGAAATTTCATTATATCGGACAGTATGCCCTAAGATTTCAATTTCATTAAAAAAGAATTGACATTTTTTTGTTTTAATTTTTAGATTGACTGTACTTAGTCTTCTAAGTACTTCCCTTGTATTTTCCCAACATTCCTCGAATGTCTCTCCAAAAATACAAATATCGTCAAGGTAACAAACCATTTTTTTCCACAACATATCATGGATGATATCATCCATGATAGTTTGGAAAATAGACAGGGAGATACTTAGTCCAATTGGAGTGGAATTGAATACATATCCGATTCCATCCACATTGATACCAGTGTACTGTTTAGATTCTTCGGTCAGAGGAATCTGTCAATCGTAGGGACGCGATTGTTATCAATTATTATTCTTTGGTTCATTCTGCGGTAGTCTACAAGAACTCTACAAACACCGTCAGGTTTCTTTTTTACAAATATTGGGGATTCAAATCTTGATTTTTGTTTTTTTAATACACCTGCTTTAACTATGTTGTCGACCAGTTTGTGCAAAGCTTCGTGTTCTGCGTGAAAGAACTTGAAGTTTTTACATCTTAATGATGTTTCATCGTCAACACTGACTTTTTGTGGAGGGACTTTACAGATAGAAACTTCATCTGTTTTTCCACTAAATATTTGATTATTTTCATTAATTATTTGATACGTTTAAATTTTCTTTTCTAAGTTTACTTTTGGACCTAGTGGAATAGTATTACCACGACTGTCCGTTAATATCGTATCTTCATTTATTATTTCAATTTTGCAAATATTAAAATCAATTGCATTTTTTAACACAAATTTACCGAGGTATTCACCTTCGTAAATTACGTATGGTCTGTCGTTATTATTGACAGCCATCACTGTGTTATCACTTACATTTAAATAAAACTTATTTTTATTTTCCATTGAAATTTCTTTATGAAATTCTAAATGTTGGGGAAGAGTCGCTAAGATAAGCGTTGAATTTTCCTTAATTTTATAAGTTTGGGGAGAATAAAATTTAAATGGCTTAATATAATTGGGAGGGTATTTTTTTTCAAGGGGATAGTTGTGACATTCGGGCATGTCAAATGTTCGCTCTTTGAAACCACACGGTAATGTGAATTTGTTTTTATTGAAGTCCATTTTTGCTTTATGGGTTGACAAGAAGTTGTACCCTAAAATGACTGGTTCAACCAGATTTTGGACAACGTAGGTGGGATGAGGATAAACACAATGATCAATGGAAAAAATCACATTGGTTAAACCTATTATGTCTAAAAGTTTAGAGTCAGCACCACGAAATCTTAAATCGGTTGGAGTTATCAGTTCCTTAAAATTGACTTTATTCAAAACATCTTCAGCAATTAGTGTCTGTTCCGAACCTGGGTTGACTAGGCTAAGTATATGTTTGCCATTAATAGCAAAAGGAAGATGAAATTTACATAGGGCAGTGTGATCAGCACGTTCCTTTGTTTCAAAATTCACCTTACTAACATTGTTAACCAATTTCAACTCTTTGTTCGAGACATCCCTTACAGCTGATGAATCATCTGTAAGGGGGACACTTAGTTTTTTGAGCAAGCGTTTTGGCAGGGTAGGGAGTTGGATATTTGGTTTTGGGAAATGGGAGGCTGAACTAACATGAGCGGAGCAGGAGATGCAACCATTTGAGTGTTAGCAGCCACGTAGTTTTGGGGATATTGGGGTACATTTGGAATAAAATTTTGATAACTTGGAAAATTAGGAAAATTATTGTTCCATTTTGGAACATTATTGTTATTCCAGTTTGGTACCCAATTTTGATTAAAGTTACGATTATTATAACGGTTATTATTCCGAAAATTATTTCTTCGGTAATTTGGGTCATAATTATTTCCTTTGTAATTAGGATTAGGACTTT
Source organism: Ericerus pela (assembly GCA_011428145.1). Lineage (NCBI taxonomy): Eukaryota > Metazoa > Arthropoda > Insecta > Hemiptera > Coccidae > Ericerus > Ericerus pela. The sequence goes on from WOFM01002046.1 coordinate 16,611, forward strand.
GAGAATAGTTCTGGTTGTTATTCCAGTTCCTATTCTGGTTTTGATTCAAATTATTTTGATTTGGATTATTATTATAATTATTATTATTATTGTTATTATTATTATTATTGTTCCTGTTTTGTTTTGTATTTTGGTTAGGGTTTTGATTTGGATTTTTATTTTGAGGATTTTTATTCTTCTTGTTGTCCAGAGGTTTGGAAATGTTCGCTATTGCAGCGCTCAACTTCTCAAACTCGGATTTCCAATCAGAATCAGAGGAAACTACGTTAGAAGTCTTTTCAGATTTCTTCTCGGTAGTTTTTCCTATTTTCAATTCCTCTATAATTTTTTCCAATTATTCTATTTTTGCTCTCAGTAGGGGATCTGAGTGGCCAAATAGTTTATCTTTGAAATCTAGATAATTTGAAAAAGCTTTGTCCAATTCTTGTAACGTATTGGGCTTTTCCCTTATTAAAAATTCCCTTTCTTTTTCGGGTAGGTTTGAAATTATTTTTTCGATTATGCGTTCTTCCGTAATTCTGGATTATATTTGTTTTAAAATTTTTGATACGAACATCATATATGCGGTAAAATCAGATTCACCTTTGTATTTGTGTTCGTATAATAATTCACATAACTGGGGTTTAGTCCTAGTGAAAATTTCAACAATTTTTGGTTTAATATTATTCCAAGTATTAAATTCAGGATTATCTTGGATTTTATCTTCAAAAATTTGTTTAGCAATTCCAGTGAAAGCTGTTTTTATTTTTTTGAATTTTAATGTTGCATCCCAGTTGAAGGAGTCAGCTTCGTTTTCAAAGCCTTTTAAAAACGAAACTATGTCTTCGCCTGGTGTATGACCATAAAGAGTAGGTCTTATGTTGATTGCAACTGCGTTAGACATATTATTTTCTAAATTTGTATTTATAGGGAAATTTAAAATTTTATTTTGTTGAGCAGTTTCTGCTACAACAGTAGGTTTAATTTCTAACGAGAAGTAAGATTCTCGTAGAAGTTCAGTATCTGCTCTTAACAAATAAGGGGAAACGCGAATTATAATTAATTTTAATTCTTTACTTTTCTTTGTTTTTTACAGCAACTTGAAGATCCGGATGTGGAAAATGCAACTGGATGTCGATGGGTGGCGAATATATTTACGAATGTTTGAATTATTTTTTGTAAATATAATTTTTCTCTGGGGATTGTAGTCCCACAACGTGTTTATTTTATCTTTTCTGGTCTTTTTCCACTCGTGCTATGCCTCTACTTCCGATTCCTTAGAGCGCTCCTTACGCTTTTCTCTAAGTACTTTACTAGAGTTTCCAAGGTAACCAATTGAAGTACTTTGGACACAGAAAAAGAAGAAAATACCTTTGAAGCAGCAGCCTTGGATCCGCGTTGTTGAATGGACTGGAACAATTTTTATTTCATTTCCAACAAAAAAAATTTTGGAAAGAAAAAAAAATTTTTTTAGAAAATTTTAAAATTTTTTTTTTAGTACTTGAGCGAGGATTTGATATCGCAAAAGCAAACCAGTTGGGCGCCAACAATGTAACGGCCAAAAGTGGTGGTTTAGTACTGGAAACTAACCTCTTTTGGGGCAATTACACTTCCTTCGATATATTATAATATTAACTGGAATATTATAATATTCGAGAATTATTTTAAGTTACTGAATTTTATTATCCACAACTATTGGGGACCTTAACTGAATGAAAGACTTTAATTAAATTGAAACACACAATAAACTTTATCACTTTACTTTTAAAACACAATATTAAATTTACAAGTATTCATTCACAGTCTAAGACTGGAAGCATATTGCAGGTACAGTATACGACTGACCAGTTTATTTACAATAAAATATATTACACTATTACGCAGTGTCAAGATTACAATTACAATACAATTATTTTAATGAAAACCAGAGTTTATATACCTGTCAAGGTATATGGTTTTCTATGGTGTTGTGTATGAAGTAGGGATTTGCTGATTTAGGTATTTAATTATTTCTAGAATATTTGGGTACCAGAATGTTCAGGTACTCGAATATTCCAATAGAAAACGTGTAGTGGTTGTTGGCAGGACGGTACTTTCGCCAATTGACAGTACATATTAGGGAAAGAATTTGCTTATTAAGAAAAATGTATTTTTCTGTAAACGAAATATGTACGTCTATATTAAAATATGACGAACATATTCGTTACACACGTCATCATATTGTTAAATAATAGTTGATCGACGTGTCTTCGATTTTTCGTAGATTTGGGGAATTTATTTCCATTGGGGAATCGACGTACTTCCCATTTATCTTATCGTCATTATAACCTTAGAATTCGAGAGCCGCTCCCTATCGTAATAATATACAGATCGATGGTGACATGAGGGGAAGGCTACGGGTAATCAGATGTCACAACTCCCCCCTAAATTTCGAAGCGATGGATCACCCGCAGCCTTCGGACATTTGGTAACTTAGCTGAAATAAATATGTATTAAAGTAACAGAGAAAGATGGTCCAATGATTAAAATTTTCGGAATTACTAAAAAAAAATATATATTTGATAAGAAACAAACAAAAATAGATTATGTCTGGAAAAATGAGAAACAACACAACAATCGGTCGGAGAGAGAGAGGGTAACACAAGAGTAATAATAAATCAAAATAGGAACCTCGACTGGATCGAAAGTAAAACATGAGTATTTCGAGGAAACTTAAATTATTGTACTGTAACAGCCAAAAGAGGTGGTAACGTACCTAGTTAGAACCACTTTTAGTGTTACACCATACACAAAATATCACGTACTTTAAAAGCAGTAATACTTCTAAAATAAATTCAAGTTTATCATCCACAAACTATAGTGGACCTTAACATTTGTTAGAGACTCAATAATATTTTATAACACACGAGTGAGTTTACACATTTAATAAAATAATAATTTGTACATCCAAGTACATACACATACGTTAATATTATTACATATACAATCACAATTCAACAAGCAAGACTATCTGTTCATTAGAGACTTCTACTAGAGAGGTTCCAGGTACTTAGAAGTAGCTGTCGAGGAACTGTGTCTTTTTCCACTGAATTGAGGGATTATATACTCGTTCAGGGTATGAAAACGTACGTGTCGGATAGGTAAAGTGAGGTAGGGTGTTGTTATTATAGGGATGTGCTGACTCGTTGAGTACTCGAGGGACAGGCACAACTAGGTCATGAATATACAGAATGTATATCTATATTTGTAAAATTGAATGCTAGTAATTTAGTGGTTGTTTATAAAGAGTTATAGGATGTTTATTGTTGATAAATATCTACGTTTTTAGTGTTCGAATATGTTTGCCATTTTTAAAAATAGACGAAAATATATGTTACATGTACCATATTGTAATATTTATATATATATATATATATATATATATATATATATATATAATTAGTTATCAAAAAGTAACAAACGGTTCCATAACAAAATAGAAATAACGATAATTTAAAAAAAAAAGTTCGATACATGTAGGAACGAAGAACTATACATTATTGTTAATGATCGAGAAGATAATGAAAGGTTTTTGCGATCGGGCAATTTACAAGACCCTTTGGGGGAGTTCATACTTATGTTGGAACGTTTCATCATCCTTGACGAGGAAGATTTTGCCGCGTGTCGGTTCGCCTCGGACTGCTCTTAAGTATTTCCTTGCAAAAGTCGCTCCTAGTACCATCCTATTGATGTCGAAATTCGGATGCCGTACTAAATAAAATGTTTCTTCGAATTCTACCCCGGTCCAACTGATGAGGTTCATAGTAACCGTTTCATTCGATTCCATGGTCTTTGGGGTAGACCAATCGCAAGACCATGTCGTTTGGCTGGCTAACGTTAGCTGCTGGCTCGTGGAAATTACTTTTTTGTTCATATACGATACCTGTGAGCTGGTATCAAAACAGAGCATCTTCTCCTTCCCAGTAAAAATGGTCTTTTCGAGGATGAAGGCCACACAGAATACTTTTGGTATGATGTCCTTCATCTCCTTAACCGTCATAATTGGGACCTCGGTCCCCGGGCAGTATTTGGGTTCTCTTAGTAGCTCTTTTGGAATTTCGTCGATAGGGATGCCTTGAGCCAGATCCTTCGATGTGGATGCTCCTTCATCGATATCTCGTTCTACTGGGAACACCGTCAGTTCTTTAGACTCCTTCAATTTTTTTGGGATTTTATAATTAGCTAAAACCTTACCCCTCTTGTCATCTTCGGTTTCTCTTATCGTCACTGTCTTACTCGTCGATGGTGATCTCGAGTTCTCTTCGATATTCACAACTGGTATTCTCTGAAAATTATCGCCTTTCAATAATTTTTGTTCTCTTTTAATTTTGAATAATTTTTGTTTCGTTGGCGCTTTACTGTTGTTCGAATCCCCAGTTAGCGATTTCCTTTTTATCGATAGTTTGCCTCCTGTCTTTTGTAAAGTTATTTTAATCGGCTTCTCAGGGGGTTTTGATTTTAGTTTCGGGAGGATTATGCTGCATGCGGAGAGGGTTTTGGCAAAATGACTAGCATTGTAGACGCTCACCTTATTTAACTCCGTATTTAACCGCGTCACTTCCGTCTGTAGCCTCTCGATCTCTTCACTTTGGTTCTTGATGATCTCCTCCAAGATCTCCATCCCTTTGAGGATCTGTCCCTGTTTGTGATCCTCGCTAGTGATAACGCGTTCAAGGAATTCCGCCTGTCCCTCGATGGCAGTTGAAGTGGTGGCGTGGAAGGCTGCTCTCTTGGCTAGCGCCTTCGATGTCACGGTTTGGTTGTGAGATGCTATCCTGAGCTGTTCCCTCAACAATTTGAGGAACTGCTTGTTTTTGCCGGAGATCTTTACAAACCGGGCCTTTACCCTTTTGGCCACAATCGACAAATCCGGTCCGTTTTGTTCGGCCATTTCGACTAAATTAATATGAAAAGGATTTTACTTTACGAGCCTATTATCTAATTATCTCATAATGGAATTTGGATTGTTCTACTTACGTATCTATGTTCGTTGATTAATAATAATAATAATGACTAATAATAATAAAAAGAAGAGAAATCGCATTGATTTTCAGTGTATTTCGAAAATTCACAAAAATTCACAATCTCGAAATGGTAACATGCAAAAAGAAATTTCGTATAATAATGAGTAATAAAATATCATTCATTATGACGTGCGCTGAAATAAATTCTCGAACATTTACGAGTATAAAATATGAAAGGAAAAAAAGATAGAGATAAATAGAAAGAAAAAAAAGAAAAAAAATTGACAAAGGTAGTTTTTGATATACGAGAAAACGAGTGTACATATTGAACGTTACGTTTTATTATCTTATCGAGTAAGTTGACATGCTATAGTATGAAAGAATAATGTACGCTGTCCGTTAGTTTTATCTTTTGTGTTTTTCTTTGTGTTTGAGGTGGCGTTGAACATGTTTGTTGTAGGATAAGGCAGGCTATATGGCTAATCTTTATTGCGGTCATGTAATGAGTTTTTATCTAATGTGTAGTGTTGAAGTTTTCCTTTCATCAGTTGTATGGGAATTTTACATGTATTTTTCTCACGCCTGTTCAAAATTGTATGCTGTTTCTTTTCTTAAAGATTATAGGGTTTATACTTGCTCGATTTTGATGCCGTTTTCATTGTTGGGTCTTTGGATAAGTCGAGTATTTATTTTTGACAAGTAATTTCAAGAACTCCACTATTATTAAGAATTATTTCTGAATATTATAGGGTATTTTTGTGTACAACATATTTCGTGTTTGGACTTTAATATTTGACTTGGGACGACTTGTATTTTGGACGGGTATTTTTGTGAATAAACGTTTTTGATATTATATGTATATGTTTGTATTTTCCTGAATTTTAATTATTATATTTTCGAATTTTGTTCTGTCTAATGATTTTGTAAGTATATTGGCAAGTTGATTTTCAGAATTGACAGATCTAAAATGTATGATTTTTTCCTCCATTGCTTCCAAAATTGAGTAGCTTTTGATCATGAGTGCTCTTGATCTCTTTTGGCTTCTCCCAGAGCAAATTATTTTTGTGGAGATGTTGTCTTCTATTATGTCTACTGTTATTTTTTCCCCAAAAATTTCGAAATTCATATATTGGATTACTCTTATTATATCTAATGTGTCAAAAACTGCTATGATTTCCGCAGCGGTACTGGATGAAGCATGGATTGTCTGTTTAGAACAATTCCATTCTATCAGATCACCATTTGCAAAAATCATAAATCCAGTAATATTGATTTTCCCTTTTGTAAGTTATTTATGTTTATATTACTATCGTCAACTTGAGGGGCATACGAAGCATCTACATACACCTGAATTCCATCTCCCTCTGATTTATATGTTAAAGTGTAATTTTTTGTTGAACTTGTGTACCTGAATATTCTTCTCACGTAATTTTTGAGTGTATCATTTGAATTATTTTGGAAATGCGAGAAAAAGTTTACTGGAAATAGTATATCTGATCTTGTCAATCTGGCTAAGTATAATAGTCCCCCCATCATAGATCTGTATTCGGTATCGTCCCTTCCATTTTCAATTTCCTCCATTTTAAGTCCAGTTTCCATAGGGGTATTTGTCCTTTTTACTTCCGATATTCTGAATTTTTTAATAATTTTTTCTATATGTTTGTGTTGGGATAATATTATTGTTTTATTTTTTATATTTCTCTGTATTTCTAGTCACACAAAAAATTTCGGATTATTAATTATTGTTATTGTGAATGATTTTTGTAATTGTTCATTAATTTTTGTTATTGCCATTTGTGAATTTGAAGCAATTAGTATGTCATCCACATAGCTTAAAAAATATGTTTTTTCATTATTAATGTTCATTTGGTATAAACACCTATCTGTTTTGGTTTGAGAAAAGCCCATTTCTTTTATTTTGTAGTCTTAACAAGTCGTACCAAGATTTACTTAAGGTTTTTAGTCCGTATATCGATTTTTTCAGTTCTAAAACTTGATTCGAATTAATATTTATTCCCTCTCGTCTTTTTACATAAATGGGTTTTATAATTGGGAAATTTAGGTAGGCTGTTTTCACGTAATATTGTACAAGTATTAATTTTTGTTTATTCACTAAGGAAAGTAACCACCTAATAGTACTAATTGAGGCAACAGGGTCATGTGTTTCTATAATATTGTATTCTGTTTGTGGTATGCCAAATCAGTTTTCACCTATTTACGAAAAATTTGATTTTCATTAGCTCCTACAAGTTTTCAACTAATCACTTACCAGAGTACGTAACGAGATACCATACACATGATATCTGAAGATGAAAACATTGAAGGCATAGATGTTTTACCGATGATAGAATGATGATGTGAAATTGAAAAGTTGTCGAAATAAAAGATTAAAACAAAAAACAAGCGGAAATTTCGAGTATCAAATTGATACTAACCCACAGTGAGAAATTCCAAAATTCACTGTGGGAGAGAAAAACCGGAAGGGAAAGACCCAGGGTTTGTTCTCGCTGAACTCGTGTAATATTACATTTTAAAAAAGGTTTACTGAAGATCGAAAGATATGCCCAACATCATTTTAAATTTTACCCCATTTTCTCTAATTTCCCCCTAGAAAATTCACCCATTGTGTTTATACCATCTCTCCACGTCACTTGACCTTGTTAGCCGAACATTATCAAGAAAAGAATTAACAAGTTGAAAACAAAATACCAATTATATTGAAGAAAAAATACATACCAAATCTTCAATATACAATCATGTTTGCCGTAAAATGAAAAATAATATGTAAGAATAAAAACAGAACATTTTACGAGAAACACCGGATGAAATTGTTAACAAATTTATACATAAGTCGAAATTTTTCTAAGTTCAAAAATAAAAGTGAAATATTATATTACAACATTACAAAATTATTAGACCTGCATAAGCAAGAGTTCCGAAACGAGTGAGTTCTTCCAATCTCAGAAGGCCAGAGGTAACCAGCAAACTCGTGAGAGAAGGAGAAATCATTTTATCTAATTTCATTTTCGATAGTAACTTGACAAAAGAACAAGCTACGAGCAAAAATGAACTTAGATATGGGGAATGAATGCCAGATAAGGCCCTCTATTCATCAACAGACAAATGTAGCAAATTATCTGTTTTGAGAATTCTATGGATACTTCAATTCCCCCCATCTCTCAACAAACCTGAGAAACTCAGGATTGTGGAGAAATGGAAGAATATTGTATAGAGGTAAACATAAGATTCTCAAAAAATTTTGAATCCAAATAAGTTCCTCCCAATTTTGAGATTGTGAAGATAAAATGTTTGAAGATATTATCCAGCATTTTTTCGGGAAAAAACCCCCCCAGGACCAAAAAACCAAAACAAAACCAAAGAACAGAATTCACCCTGTGTTCCCCGTAAAATTATACAAAATACAAGTACAAAATTTATAGGTCCAAAAGAATTTATATGTTCAAAAATTAATAAAAATAAAAATGTTGTTGTTAGAAGTTACTTTATTACCAGTGGAATTTCGTAGTAAGGAAAGTAAAAGAAATTAATAAAAAGAAACTGGTATTCTGTTATTAAAAATAATTAATCAAACTTCAATATTTGAGGACAACAATGAACAAAACAAACATAAAGTCCTCTATGAATTGGAAAACAAAACGAGAAGTAATAGGTTCTTACTAGTAATAGAGATCACTGGAAGAGTGAAAAAGTAAAACAATCCTCTTATTAGTAAAAGAAAAATAAAAACAAACAACAGGACTTACTTTAATAGTCGAAGTTAAGTAAGGAAAGAAACTAGAAAAAAGACTAGTTAGGAAGAATATTCAATTTGAGATCGGAAAATTTCTAGATCTCTTAAACAAAATAAGGAACATCTTTAATACTAAAAACAAAAAAAAACAAAATTTATTCGAAATAATGAAAGAAGAGGAAGAAAAGAAAACAACAATGAAAAGATGACTCCGAACGGTAAATTAACAAGATAGTCAATAGGAAACAAAATAATAATAAAATATAAAATCAAACAACTCGTGGAATGTCTAAACAAAATCAAATTATAGTCCAGAATTCAAAACAAACAAACAAATAATAATGAAATAAATGATTTAAAAAAAAAATCATAAAGAAATAATACTTAACTCTAATTTAAACAAAACATTATGTAACTATTTAGTTGTTTTCCTTTTTTGAAGATTAAGACTCGTAGAACGTTGTAGGACTCGTTGAATTTAGTATGAATCCGTAGCTCCTTTGGGAAATTCAGACCAATTATAATCTGGGTCAAAACTAGATGGTTGACGAGGTGGCATTTCCTCGTAGCCTTTTGTTCCCCAAGAGCAAGCAAAAGTACGGTTTCTGATGTGCAGTCTTCCCGAATAACCGACATCCTTTATTGGAGGGACCCCCGCAAACATACGATTGGACCTACAAAAATCCCTACCAAGAACAAGCGCATAATGTAAGGCCAGGATAAGACCACACTCTATTTCAATGAACCTGCCCTCCCCTACATAAATAAAGACGACAACGGTTTCACCAAAAAAGTATGGCTTACCCCTACCAAACCATGGCATTTCTATGGTTTGGGTGCGGTCCAACTTAGTGAAGCGGGAATCCGGTCCAAGAATATTTGGGCCACAAACTGATCGCCACATGTGGCGGTAGACATGCACCATCCCATCCCCGTCATCATCGAGTTTTTTCCCAGATAGAAGACTACCGACCACTTGATGATGTCATCATCCCCTGTTGACTCGTAAGTCGGAGGCAGAGAATAACCAGACCTGGCCATTTCTTCCATCCAACTCCGATCCTCCAAGGTTGACTCCACATCGAAGCGAACGGGCAATCCCTTCTGCTCCAACTCGTATTTGCAGAGAGGCGGGTAGAAAACACATTGACCAGTTCGATTCCAAATAGAACCAACTGAGTCAACATACTCGCTAGCCAGATCTCTGAAATTATTTCTCCGTACCAACCAGTCAGGCAGAGACGAAGAACGTTCCAATCTGACTTTTTAGTCCAGTGATTGAGCTAGGTCAGACAACTTAGACTCACCAAATGAAACAGACTTGGACTTACTTGTCGTATTCGTGAAATCCTTTATGGCAGCTTTCGTTGCCATCTTTGGTACGTCAGTTACCGTGGTTGTCGTCATATCTCCAGAGGTCACTGAAGTTATCGTCGAGGTTGTTGTTGTTATCCTCGTTGATGTTGTTTTTGGCGGCGCCATGGTTGTTGAAGTGGGAGCGTCACAGCGTTTGAGAACAATTTCGGGTTTTCCAGGTTTGGATTTTATGGAAGACTTGGACCAAACAGAGGAAGTTGACGACGAAGTTGAGGTGAACCGCAAGCGTTTTTGTTTTTGGGAGGTACTTTTGGTAGATGATTTTTTTTGAGGTCAATTTTTCTTGTAATTCTGGTACATCGGGTACTTCGTTGGTAGAACATGTTTCCCAACAGCTCTCTACATCCGAAACTACTGGTGACGACTCAGTGGTACGAGGTGGTGAGTTCGTGAGGCTCCATTTTTGCGAAACACTTTTTTTTAGTTTTTTAGGGTCCTTTTTCGGCACTTTAACAGTTTTTAACAAATCAGGGTTTTCTTTAGAGTGGACCTTAAAACCATAGACTGGTTTATCGTTAACAGTCTCAATTTTAACAAGTTCGTATTCTTTTTTACCGGACCAGATTTCACTACCAAAAGATGTGGACGGCACATCGGACTGCACTTTAACACTTTTTTCAGGATCGTGTTTCACTTTAATTTTTAACGGTTCAACTTTTGGTTGGGATTTGGGTTCGATTTTCACGAGTGGGGGGAAAGGTTTTTTAAACTTGTGTTTGTCAGTTAAGTCGATACATTCCTCCAGATCACTCGTTTTTACTAACCTGGCACTTAGTTTATCGAGAGCATTCAAATGACTAGTGATGGCAGTATCGAGGGTAGTATGATTATTTCGTAGGACCTTCTGCTGTTTGATCAGGAATTTCATGTTGGGTTCGATCTCACTCTGTTCCAGGTCAAGTAGTCGGACTCCGTGGGCAGTGTCTGTCAATACCTTGGTCAGCTGACCATACATGTTGGTTGCAAATCGTGTATTCGCGGAAAAAACTTCGCGATTGTGAGAATTCCTATATAGATTAAATACAATTAACAATCTAGTCGTACTATCTGGTTTTTCTAAATTCGACTCCATATTTAAAATCAGAAATTTCTATTCATAAATACGAGTTTTACAAGAATAATAAAAAGTAAATTTGTTACTTACATGATGGCAGTTGAGAAATTATTTGTGCAATTAAGCACGTACACCAAATAAAATATTATTAATAAAAATAAATACAGGTGGTACAGGAAATTAATCAAAAAACACATACAAAATAAGACATGAAAAAAGATGTTAAACATACAAAGTTGACAATGTAACTAAAAGACAAGTGTATCGGAACCAGATAGTCGACAAAAACGAGTCAGTTTGGGTTACAATATGCGAATCTTTAGAACAAAATGTTTTCAAGGACAGGCGAATGAGAGGTGAAAAGAGAATAGTGGATAACACATACACTGACAAAAGGTTGTTTCCAGCGCATGGTTGTTCAAATTCAATTGAATAGGAAACGTTAGCTATTGATGTAGCTGGTTTGAACCGGCTAGACAAAAGAATATACAGTAGAGAATTCTTATCTTTGTCGTTTCGATGTAGTTGAAGGATTTGTTAACAGTTTTTAGGAAATACCACTCGTTACGTATTTCTTTTTCTTTTTGTGTTATATCTTTTTATTTTTTTGATATCTCTAAATTTTCGATTATTTTTCTATCATAATAAATTTTGGGTAGAGATATAATATTATTATTTTTTTTTATATTTTTTTTTTCTTTTTCTTCGGTCTTTTATGAGGCTTTATTGTCCAATAATCAAACGGATCTTACATTACCGAGCCAGTCTTTCTGTATTTAATTTTTTTACATACGTAACGGGGTTTGACAATCTTTAAGAAATTACAATTTGATTTTTTCAAAAAGGCCAAAAGTACACGATGGCGACTTACCTCTGACTTACTAAGTTCACCCAGAGGTTCGTCATTAATTTTTAAATTAGTCGAAACTAATTTTTTACATTATTGTTGTTATTGCTGAGATTTTTATCTTTTTCTTCTTTTTCTTCAGTTTTTAGGTCTTTTTTCTCAGAATATTTTACAGATTTTTTGGTTAATTCATTCATTCCTTTATCGATAACCCAAGCAATTTTCTTCTCCATAAGTTCATAGGCATCATCTGTGAATTCAGTTTCATTTTTATAGTTTATTTCTCTGTTTAAATCTAGGTCTCTTATCCTTGGTGTAGTAATATTCTCCAGCGTCGTAAGGTGCTTCTTTATCTAGATCCAATACTACTTGATCAAGATTTACGTAGTTTATTTCATGAACTTGACAAAGTTTATGGAGGTTTGAGTTTAATCTGTTTAAATCTAACCAGTATCTGCGATGTTCATGGTGTTCTTTCTTTGGAGGTATTTTACAGGCTACAATATTAAGAACACGATATTCTTTTAATTTCTGGACAATCTTGTCGTAGTTATCGAGGAATTTTTCAGGGTGGAAATTTGAAGAGAGATGTTCTTCAAATCCTAGTATAATCAGTGTTTTTGTTGTTGTTTTTAGGAATTTAATCATATGATCGATGATCAAACCAGTAGTATTTCCTGCTTTACAGAAAACATCAGTTAACAAGGAACATTTTGTGATGTTGGTGTTTGATAGATTTTTCTTAAGAATTTCAACACCCATTTTATCACCAATTACTGTATGATCTTTATATGAGTAATAGATCGGGATCAAGTTGTTTCCGAGGAATTTTATAGGTTTATAAACCGGGTTTTTAGAGTCAGTTGGAGTTTTTTCAGTAACTCCCGCTACCGGTATAATTTCTTTTCGTAGCGACTCATTTTGTTGCTCCATCTCTTCGTCGCTGCTGGGAGATGGAGATTCTAGTTTTCCTGTGGATGTTGTGAGTGTTCATTTTCAGTCTCACTGTTGTCTACCTCTTTTTCTTTGATTGTACTCGTAGTTAGAGGACTTCTAGAGTAGCAAAATTTGGTGGGTTGGTTACTTTGTTTGGGAATTTCCGGAGTTTCTTTTTTTGGCTCATTTTTTGCTCCAGGTTTCTTACAATCTATGTAACATGAGATGGCTTTCTCTCATTCTTCAACACTTTCCATGTTAGATTGGTTTACCCATTCCATATCATCCATGGGGATTTCATCCAAAACCTTACTGAATTGTGAAAGTGTTTTCACTTTTTTAGTGTCAACTTTAGATCTTAATTCACGAGGCATATTTTTACAGAAGTGTTCAATTAAGTGATGGGTATTTACATGGATACCGGCTAGTCTACCTCTCCAGTGATCAAAGTAGGCTCTGAAGTTGGTGAATTCGGATGATCTTAATGAAGAGGATTTGAATTGGAAATAAAACATATCTCGTACACCAGTGTTCCATTCTCGTTCAAGGAATCTTTCTCTCATTTTTTCATAGCCCATTGTCTTCTTTAACTCGTGACGCCAAGTGCAACACCAGTCAGATTCAAAAATCAATTGGTAGAACAGTTCACACACTTCTTTATCATCGGGAACATGTTTGACTACTCTTTCTTTAAACTCCTTGAGAAATTGGAGTGGTGATCGGTCATCATTTTTAGGACCTCTGTAGGGGTCAACTTTACATGCTTTTTCCTGCATACGTTGCAGTGCTTTGTTTGCACCAGAGTTATAGGCGCGATTTGTGGTGTAGTTTTGGGTAGTATGATTACAAGAACGATTTACAATATTTCCTCTTGATTTTAATTTATGCAATCGTTGACTTTGGTTAGATTCTTCTGCACTTAATTCCTCTGAGGTATAATGGTGGGATACTGAATCACTTCCTGAGACATAGGTTTCCTCCGTTGGAGTATGGATGTCTCGTACATATGTTTTTTCTTTATTAGAGTTTGATCTTTGAAAGTTTTCTTCTTTTGGTGTACTAGTAAGGTTTGGATTAACACTTTTCTTTTGGTTATCAAGTAGGAGTTCTCTTTCTCTTTGCGCTTGTTTGTTTGCTGACTGATAACGACGATAGTTAATTTTATCTTCGTTCGGGGATTTAACTGTAGTCAATGGAGGAGCATCTGGGAAAGCTGGTGGTGCCAATGGTTGAGGTAATTTACAAAGAATTAATTGGAGAGTATCTTCGATTCTCCATAGGCGTTTATCTACTCCTTGGACTTCTTGTTTAATCTTATCAATGGTAGATTCATTATTTTCAATCATTGCCTTAAGGGATTCATTATGGACTTGGAGAGAATCCATACTTTCTTTGACATCTAAAATAGTCTTTTGCATAGTACTCACATCATCTCCCATGACTTGGACATCTTCACCGAGATCTCTAATATGTTTGGGAATGCTTTCCATTTTCTTAATACGAGCGTTTAAGTCTCTGATTTGACTACGATGATCAGTAACTTGTTTTTTGATAGTTTCAGGTTCAAGATGATTAGGATTTTCATCGAATACATGAGCTACTTTATACCATACGCCTTCAGGGTTAACTAAATAGATATATCTGCAAGTCTGACGTAATTCATGGTCTTTACCACCTAGATTGACTGTTTGCGTGGAAATTGGATCGTCGTTTAGCTCGTCTTCATCGCCATTCATTACTTGAGATTGTTCAAGGTCATAGAATTTTCCCTGATATTCAAAAACACTTTCCTTCTCGAAGACCTTAACACGAGGATTGGCTGAAGTAGCCATCTTACAAGAAGGTGGACTTGTGATTGAACGTGAGAAAAGTAGGCTGAAAATGATGATTCGCACGGGGAAAACCCAAAAAGAACACACAAAGTTTTTCAAATATCGACGTAGAATAAAACCTACAAGAATGCGTAGTGCAGGAAGTATCTTACGGATATACAATATTGGTATTTTGTAAGTGTATATTCGTTTAATGTTGTTTCATAATGGGGGTATTTTTAGAATGAATATACACGATCGAAATTATTTTTCGTCTAACTGGGAAAACCCAAAATTTTAATTAGAATGGGTTTTTTCTATTTGTTTTTTGTTAGATGAAAGGACACACAATATTATATTGCTCTTAAAGAGCCTACCTCCTAAAACTACTACTATGTTCATGAGTGAACAATAAATCAGGGTGTTCCGTAGAACAGATTTTACGTTAATTCCTAATCTATGGGAATTTACATTAAATGTTGGGAAAAAAACCAACAAACAAAAAATCGTATAAGACGATTAAATATAGTACATAAGGACAAAACATAAAAAGTTCATAAGTTCCAAAAGTTCATAAAAGTTCATAAACAATGCACAAAACAAAATCAGACATTACGTTAAGTAACACAACAAAGTTCCAAATAAGAACAGACTATCTCATATGGTCAGTGGGTGGATTAATGGTAAAACACGTGGGGTTTCAAGACTGGGGAAAATCTTGGGGAAAACAAAAATGACAATTGGGCGAGACAAAATAAGATTGTACTATTTTATAAATCAAATAATAGCAAACCTCGGCCATAATGTAAATAAAAAGGGTAGCTAATCCAATTAATTCACACAAACAAAACATGAAGATGAAGGGGGACTCCTTCATCGAACATGCGAAAGTCCATAACCTGGATAGGTTCAGGCGTCATCCAATTTGTACGGTGCACAAAGTGTACAAAATGGAGTTCATAAAGTTCATAAAGTTCATATACCAGTTTCACAAGTTATTGACAATTTTACCCAACGTATCATTAATCAACAACTTATAGCCAAGACCAGCGGGGTGTGTTTATGAATACAAGTACTAACAAGGTTAACAAATATCGAAAACGTGGTAGACAAAATTTCCACGTTTCGACACAACCAGTTAGAAACAAGAAACACAGAACACTACTTTAACTTTTAACAATGCAACTACATATTAATAACATTACGTTAAAAGAGAAAGTGGACATAAAGGGGTGCTGAACCATTTTAAAAGTTCAGCGAATTTTAATAGGACTCATCACGTGGGGAGTTTAACAAGCTAGTGTGATGAGTTGAATTTTGAGTGTATTAAAAAACATAAACCTTAAAATTTGTGCATACACGAGTCCCTGTTCGGGCGCCAAATTTGGAATTTGAGATAAAACCAAAGTAGAGTGAGGTGAGGTGGGAGAAGTGGGGTGTGAAGAAAAGATTATGAACGAGTGTGGAAAGTATGACCAAAGTAAAAATAAAATAAAACATAATAGAAAAGTAGAAAGGTGGATGATAAACAGAAAAGTGATTTTTAGAACAAGAAAGACAGATTATGGTAGTAGTGAATATGAAATCAAAATTACGTTACCAAAAGATAGAGTTTAACAAAGATTATAAAAAAAATGAATTTAGTGATCAAAAACGTGAAACTTGTGGAATCAAGCTTCCAAGTTCCAATAACTTAGTAGTTCGCCAATATATGGTGAACAAGCAAGAAATCAAGCAAGTTTAAAATTTACGTTAGGAGAAACAGAGAAGAGTGAAATGTGTGAAGTTTGAGACAAATAATAAGAAGGGTGTAGATATTCGTATCAATGTGACTAAGATCATTATCAACAGTTGAAGTGAAAGATTGGAAAAAATGTGGTATGCCAAATTGGTTTTCACCTATTTACAAAAAATTTGATTTTCATTAGCTCCTACAAGTTTTCAACCAATCACTTACCTGAATTGATTCACGGAGTACGTAACAAGATACCATACACATGATATCTGAAGATGAAAACATTGAAGGCATAGATGTTTTACCGATGATAGAATGATGATGTGAGATTGAAAAGTTGTCGAAATAAAAGATTAAAACAAAAAACAAGTGGAAATTTCGAGCATCAAATTGATACTAACCCACAGTGAGAAATTCCAAAATTCACTGTGGGAGAGAAAAACC
This sequence comes from Ericerus pela, assembly GCA_011428145.1. Classification (NCBI taxonomy): domain Eukaryota; kingdom Metazoa; phylum Arthropoda; class Insecta; order Hemiptera; family Coccidae; genus Ericerus; species Ericerus pela. The sequence goes on from WOFM01002046.1 coordinate 33,548, forward strand.
GGAAGGGAAAGACCCAGGGTTTGTTCTCGCCAAACTCGTGTAATATTACATTTTAAAAAAGGTTTACTGAAGATCGAAAGATATGCCCAACATCATTTTAAATTTTACCCCATTTTCTCTAATTTCCCCCTAAAAAATTCACCCATTGTGTTTATACCATCTCTCCATGTCACTTGACCTTGTTAGCCGAACATTATCAAGAAAAGAATTAACAAGTTGAAAACAAAATACCAATTATATTGAAGAGAAAATACATACCAAATCTTCAATATACAATCATGTTTGCCGTAAAATGAAAAATAATATGTAAGAATAAAAACAGAACATTTTACGAGAAACACCGGATGAAATTGTTAACAAATTTATACATAAGTCGAAATTTTTCCAAGTTCAAAAATAAAAGTGAAATATTATATTAAGACATTACAAAATTATTAGACCTGCATAAGCAAGAGTTCCGAAACGGAGTGAGTTCTTCCAATCTCAGAAGGCCAGAGGTAACCAGCAAACTCGTGAGAGAAGGAGAAATCATTTTATCTAATTTCATTTTCGATAGTAACTTGACAAAAGAACAAGCTACGAGCAAAAATGAACTTAGATATGGGGAATGAATGCCAGATAAGGCCCTCTATTCATCAACAGACAAATGTAGCAAATTATCTGTTTTGAGAATTCTATGGATACTTCAATTCCCCCCATCTCTCAACAAACCTGAGAAACTCAGGATTGTGGAGAAATGGAAGAATATTGTATAGAGGTAAACATAAGATTCTCAAAAAATTTTGAATCCAAATAAGTTCCTCCCAATTTTGAGATTGTGAAGATAAAATGTTTGAAGATATTATCCAGCATTTTTTCGGGAAAAAACCCCCCCAGGACCAAAAAACCAAAACAAAACCAAAGAACAGAATTCACCCTGTGTTCCCCGTAAAATTATACAAAATACAAGTACAAAATTTATAGGTCCAAAAGAATTTATATGTTCAAAAATTAATAAAAATAAAAATGTTGTTGTTAGAAGTTACTTTATTACCAGTGGAATTTCGTAGTAAGGAAAGTAAAAGAAATTAATAAAAAGAAACTGGTATTCTGTTATTAAAAATAATTAATCAAACTTCAATATTTGAGGACAACAATGAACAAAACAAACATAAAGTCCTCTATGAATTGGAAAACAAAACGAGAAGTAATAGGTTCTTACTAGTAATAGAGATCACTGGAAGAGTGAAAAAGTAAAACAATCCTCTTATTAGTAAAAGAAAAATAAAAACAAACAACAGGACTTACTTTAATAGTCGAAGTTAAGTAAGGAAAGAAACTAGAAAAAAGACTAGTTAGGAAGAATATTCAATTTGAGATCGGAAAATTTCTAGATCTCTTAAACAAAATAAGGAACATCTTTAATACTAAAAACAAAAAAAAACAAAATTTATTCGAAATAATGAAAGAAGAGGAAGAAAAGAAAACAACAATGAAAAGATGACTCCGAACGGTAAATTAACAAGATAGTCAATAGGAAACAAAATAATAATAAAATATAAAATCAAACAACTCGTGGAATGTCTAAACAAAATCAAATTATAGTCCAGAATTCAAAACAAACAAACAAATAATAATGAAATAAATGATTTAAAAAAAAAATCATAAAGAAATAATACTTAACTCTAATTTAAACAAAACATTATGTAACTATTTAGTTGTTTTCCTTTTTTGAAGATTAAGACTCGTAGAACGTTGTAGGACTCGTTGAATTTAGTATGAATCCGTAGCTCCTTTGGGAAATTCAGACCAATTATAATCTGGGTCAAAACTAGATGGTTGACGAGGTGGCATTTCCTCGTAGCCTTTTGTTCCCCAAGAGCAAGCAAAAGTACGGTTTCTGATGTGCAGTCTTCCCGAATAACCGACATCCTTTATTGGAGGGACCCCCGCAAACATACGATTGGACCTACAAAAATCCCTACCAAGAACAAGCGCATAATGTAAGGCCAGGATAAGACCACACTCTATTTCAATGAACCTGCCCTCCCCTACATAAATAAAGACGACAACGGTTTCACCAAAAAAGTATGGCTTACCCCTACCAAACCATGGCATTTCTATGGTTTGGGTGCGGTCCAACTTAGTGAAGCGGGAATCCGGTCCAAGAATATTTGGGCCACAAACTGATCGCCACATGTGGCGGTAGACATGCACCATCCCATCCCCGTCATCATCGAGTTTTTTCCCAGATAGAAGACTACCGACCACTTGATGATGTCATCATCCCCTGTTGACTCGTAAGTCGGAGGCAGAGAATAACCAGACCTGGCCATTTCTTCCATCCAACTCCGATCCTCCAAGGTTGACTCCACATCGAAGCGAACGGGCAATCCCTTCTGCTCCAACTCGTATTTGCAGAGAGGCGGGTAGAAAACACATTGACCAGTTCGATTCCAAATAGAACCAACTGAGTCAACATACTCGCTAGCCAGATCTCTGAAATTATTTCTCCGTACCAACCAGTCAGGCAGAGACGAAGAACGTTCCAATCTGACTTTTTAGTCCAGTGATTGAGCTAGGTCAGACAACTTAGACTCACCAAATGAAACAGACTTGGACTTACTTGTCGTATTCGTGAAATCCTTTATGGCAGCTTTCGTTGCCATCTTTGGTACGTCAGTTACCGTGGTTGTCGTCATATCTCCAGAGGTCACTGAAGTTATCGTCGAGGTTGTTGTTGTTATCCTCGTTGATGTTGTTTTTGGCGGCGCCATGGTTGTTGAAGTGGGAGCGTCACAGCGTTTGAGAACAATTTCGGGTTTTCCAGGTTTGGATTTTATGGAAGACTTGGACCAAACAGAGGAAGTTGACGACGAAGTTGAGGTGAACCGCAAGCGTTTTTGTTTTTGGGAGGTACTTTTGGTAGATGATTTTTTTTGAGGTCAATTTTTCTTGTAATTCTGGTACATCGGGTACTTCGTTGGTAGAACATGTTTCCCAACAGCTCTCTACATCCGAAACTACTGGTGACGACTCAGTGGTACGAGGTGGTGAGTTCGTGAGGCTCCATTTTTGCGAAACACTTTTTTTTAGTTTTTTAGGGTCCTTTTTCGGCACTTTAACAGTTTTTAACAAATCAGGGTTTTCTTTAGAGTGGACCTTAAAACCATAGACTGGTTTATCGTTAACAGTCTCAATTTTAACAAGTTCGTATTCTTTTTTACCGGACCAGATTTCACTACCAAAAGATGTGGACGGCACATCGGACTGCACTTTAACACTTTTTTCAGGATCGTGTTTCACTTTAATTTTTAACGGTTCAACTTTTGGTTGGGATTTGGGTTCGATTTTCACGAGTGGGGGGAAAGGTTTTTTAAACTTGTGTTTGTCAGTTAAGTCGATACATTCCTCCAGATCACTCGTTTTTACTAACCTGGCACTTAGTTTATCGAGAGCATTCAAATGACTAGTGATGGCAGTATCGAGGGTAGTATGATTATTTCGTAGGACCTTCTGCTGTTTGATCAGGAATTTCATGTTGGGTTCGATCTCACTCTGTTCCAGGTCAAGTAGTCGGACTCCGTGGGCAGTGTCTGTCAATACCTTGGTCAGCTGACCATACATGTTGGTTGCAAATCGTGTATTCGCGGAAAAAACTTCGCGATTGTGAGAATTCCTATATAGATTAAATACAATTAACAATCTAGTCGTACTATCTGGTTTTTCTAAATTCGACTCCATATTTAAAATCAGAAATTTCTATTCATAAATACGAGTTTTACAAGAATAATAAAAAGTAAATTTGTTACTTACATGATGGCAGTTGAGAAATTATTTGTGCAATTAAGCACGTACACCAAATAAAATATTATTAATAAAAATAAATACAGGTGGTACAGGAAATTAATCAAAAAACACATACAAAATAAGACATGAAAAAAGATGTTAAACATACAAAGTTGACAATGTAACTAAAAGACAAGTGTATCGGAACCAGATAGTCGACAAAAACGAGTCAGTTTGGGTTACAATATGCGAATCTTTAGAACAAAATGTTTTCAAGGACAGGCGAATGAGAGGTGAAAAGAGAATAGTGGATAACACATACACTGACAAAAGGTTGTTTCCAGCGCATGGTTGTTCAAATTCAATTGAATAGGAAACGTTAGCTATTGATGTAGCTGGTTTGAACCGGCTAGACAAAAGAATATACAGTAGAGAATTCTTATCTTTGTCGTTTCGATGTAGTTGAAGGATTTGTTAACAGTTTTTAGGAAATACCACTCGTTACGTATTTCTTTTTCTTTTTGTGTTATATCTTTTTATTTTTTTGATATCTCTAAATTTTCGATTATTTTTCTATCATAATAAATTTTGGGTAGAGATATAATATTATTATTTTTTTTATATTTTTTTTTTCTTTTTCTTCGGTCTTTTATGAGGCTTTATTGTCCAATAATCAAACGGATCTTACATTACCGAGCCAGTCTTTCTGTATTTAATTTTTTTACATACGTAACGGGGTTTGACAATCTTTAAGAAATTACAATTTGATTTTTTCAAAAGGCCAAAAGTACACGATGGCGACTTACCTCTGACTTACTAAGTTCACCCAGAGGTTCGTCATTAATTTTTAAATTAGTCGAAACTAATTTTTTACATTATTGTTGTTATTGCTGAGATTTTTATCTTTTTCTTCTTTTTCTTCAGTTTTTAGGTCTTTTTTCTCAGAATATTTTACAGATTTTTTGGTTAATTCATTCATTCCTTTATCGATAACCCAAGCAATTTTCTTCTCCATAAGTTCATAGGCATCATCTGTGAATTCAGTTTCATTTTTATAGTTTATTTCTCTGTTTAAATCTAGGTCTCTTATCCTTGGTGTAGTAATATTCTCCAGCGTCGTAAGGTGCTTCTTTATCTAGATCCAATACTACTTGATCAAGATTTACGTAGTTTATTTCATGAACTTGACAAAGTTTATGGAGGTTTGAGTTTAATCTGTTTAAATCTAACCAGTATCTGCGATGTTCATGGTGTTCTTTCTTTGGAGGTATTTTACAGGCTACAATATTAAGAACACGATATTCTTTTAATTTCTGGACAATCTTGTCGTAGTTATCGAGGAATTTTTCAGGGTGGAAATTTGAAGAGAGATGTTCTTCAAATCCTAGTATAATCAGTGTTTTTGTTGTTGTTTTTAGGAATTTAATCATATGATCGATGATCAAACCAGTAGTATTTCCTGCTTTACAGAAAACATCAGTTAACAAGGAACATTTTGTGATGTTGGTGTTTGATAGATTTTTCTTAAGAATTTCAACACCCATTTTATCACCAATTACTGTATGATCTTTATATGAGTAATAGATCGGGATCAAGTTGTTTCCGAGGAATTTTATAGGTTTATAAACCGGGTTTTTAGAGTCAGTTGGAGTTTTTTCAGTAACTCCCGCTACCGGTATAATTTCTTTTCGTAGCGACTCATTTTGTTGCTCCATCTCTTCGTCGCTGCTGGGAGATGGAGATTCTAGTTTTCCTGTGGATGTTGTGAGTGTTCATTTTCAGTCTCACTGTTGTCTACCTCTTTTTCTTTGATTGTACTCGTAGTTAGAGGACTTCTAGAGTAGCAAAATTTGGTGGGTTGGTTACTTTGTTTGGGAATTTCCGGAGTTTCTTTTTTTGGCTCATTTTTTGCTCCAGGTTTCTTACAATCTATGTAACATGAGATGGCTTTCTCTCATTCTTCAACACTTTCCATGTTAGATTGGTTTACCCATTCCATATCATCCATGGGGATTTCATCCAAAACCTTACTGAATTGTGAAAGTGTTTTCACTTTTTTAGTGTCAACTTTAGATCTTAATTCACGAGGCATATTTTTACAGAAGTGTTCAATTAAGTGATGGGTATTTACATGGATACCGGCTAGTCTACCTCTCCAGTGATCAAAGTAGGCTCTGAAGTTGGTGAATTCGGATGATCTTAATGAAGAGGATTTGAATTGGAAATAAAACATATCTCGTACACCAGTGTTCCATTCTCGTTCAAGGAATCTTTCTCTCATTTTTTCATAGCCCATTGTCTTCTTTAACTCGTGACGCCAAGTGCAACACCAGTCAGATTCAAAAATCAATTGGTAGAACAGTTCACACACTTCTTTATCATCGGGAACATGTTTGACTACTCTTTCTTTAAACTCCTTGAGAAATTGGAGTGGTGATCGGTCATCATTTTTAGGACCTCTGTAGGGGTCAACTTTACATGCTTTTTCCTGCATACGTTGCAGTGCTTTGTTTGCACCAGAGTTATAGGCGCGATTTGTGGTGTAGTTTTGGGTAGTATGATTACAAGAACGATTTACAATATTTCCTCTTGATTTTAATTTATGCAATCGTTGACTTTGGTTAGATTCTTCTGCACTTAATTCCTCTGAGGTATAATGGTGGGATACTGAATCACTTCCTGAGACATAGGTTTCCTCCGTTGGAGTATGGATGTCTCGTACATATGTTTTTTCTTTATTAGAGTTTGATCTTTGAAAGTTTTCTTCTTTTGGTGTACTAGTAAGGTTTGGATTAACACTTTTCTTTTGGTTATCAAGTAGGAGTTCTCTTTCTCTTTGCGCTTGTTTGTTTGCTGACTGATAACGACGATAGTTAATTTTATCTTCGTTCGGGGATTTAACTGTAGTCAATGGAGGAGCATCTGGGAAAGCTGGTGGTGCCAATGGTTGAGGTAATTTACAAAGAATTAATTGGAGAGTATCTTCGATTCTCCATAGGCGTTTATCTACTCCTTGGACTTCTTGTTTAATCTTATCAATGGTAGATTCATTATTTTCAATCATTGCCTTAAGGGATTCATTATGGACTTGGAGAGAATCCATACTTTCTTTGACATCTAAAATAGTCTTTTGCATAGTACTCACATCATCTCCCATGACTTGGACATCTTCACCGAGATCTCTAATATGTTTGGGAATGCTTTCCATTTTCTTAATACGAGCGTTTAAGTCTCTGATTTGACTACGATGATCAGTAACTTGTTTTTTGATAGTTTCAGGTTCAAGATGATTAGGATTTTCATCGAATACATGAGCTACTTTATACCATACGCCTTCAGGGTTAACTAAATAGATATATCTGCAAGTCTGACGTAATTCATGGTCTTTACCACCTAGATTGACTGTTTGCGTGGAAATTGGATCGTCGTTTAGCTCGTCTTCATCGCCATTCATTACTTGAGATTGTTCAAGGTCATAGAATTTTCCCTGATATTCAAAAACACTTTCCTTCTCGAAGACCTTAACACGAGGATTGGCTGAAGTAGCCATCTTACAAGAAGGTGGACTTGTGATTGAACGTGAGAAAAGTAGGCTGAAAATGATGATTCGCACGGGGAAAACCCAAAAAGAACACACAAAGTTTTTCAAATATCGACGTAGAATAAAACCTACAAGAATGCGTAGTGCAGGAAGTATCTTACGGATATACAATATTGGTATTTTGTAAGTGTATATTCGTTTAATGTTGTTTCATAATGGGGGTATTTTTAGAATGAATATACACGATCGAAATTATTTTTCGTCTAACTGGGAAAACCCAAAATTTTAATTAGAATGGGTTTTTTCTATTTGTTTTTTGTTAGATGAAAGGACACACAATATTATATTGCTCTTAAAGAGCCTACCTCCTAAAACTACTACTATGTTCATGAGTGAACAATAAATCAGGGTGTTCCGTAGAACAGATTTTACGTTAATTCCTAATCTATGGGAATTTACATTAAATGTTGGGAAAAAAACCAACAAACAAAAAATCGTATAAGACGATTAAATATAGTACATAAGGACAAAACATAAAAAGTTCATAAGTTCCAAAAGTTCATAAAAGTTCATAAACAATGCACAAAACAAAATCAGACATTACGTTAAGTAACACAACAAAGTTCCAAATAAGAACAGACTATCTCATATGGTCAGTGGGTGGATTAATGGTAAAACACGTGGGGTTTCAAGACTGGGGAAAATCTTGGGGAAAACAAAAATGACAATTGGGCGAGACAAAATAAGATTGTACTATTTTATAAATCAAATAATAGCAAACCTCGGCCATAATGTAAATAAAAAGGGTAGCTAATCCAATTAATTCACACAAACAAAACATGAAGATGAAGGGGGACTCCTTCATCGAACATGCGAAAGTCCATAACCTGGATAGGTTCAGGCGTCATCCAATTTGTACGGTGCACAAAGTGTACAAAATGGAGTTCATAAAGTTCATAAAGTTCATATACCAGTTTCACAAGTTATTGACAATTTTACCCAACGTATCATTAATCAACAACTTATAGCCAAGACCAGCGGGGTGTGTTTATGAATACAAGTACTAACAAGGTTAACAAATATCGAAAACGTGGTAGACAAAATTTCCACGTTTCGACACAACCAGTTAGAAACAAGAAACACAGAACACTACTTTAACTTTTAACAATGCAACTACATATTAATAACATTACGTTAAAAGAGAAAGTGGACATAAAGGGGTGCTGAACCATTTTAAAAGTTCAGCGAATTTTAATAGGACTCATCACGTGGGGAGTTTAACAAGCTAGTGTGATGAGTTGAATTTTGAGTGTATTAAAAAACATAAACCTTAAAATTTGTGCATACACGAGTCCCTGTTCGGGCGCCAAATTTGGAATTTGAGATAAAACCAAAGTAGAGTGAGGTGAGGTGGGAGAAGTGGGGTGTGAAGAAAAGATTATGAACAAGTGTGGAAAGTATGACCAAAGTAAAAATAAAATAAAACATAATAGAAAAGTAGAAAGGTGGATGATAAACAGAAAAGTGATTTTTAGAACAAGAAAGACAGATTATGGTAGTAGTGAATATGAAATCAAAATTACGTTACCAAAAGATAGAGTTTAACAAAGATTATAAAAAAAAATGAATTTAGTGATCAAAAACGTGAAACTTGTGGAATCAAGCTTCCAAGTTCCAATAACTTAGTAGTTCGCCAATATATGGTGAACAAGCAAGAAATCAAGCAAGTTTAAAATTTACGTTAGGAGAAACAGAGAAGAGTGAAATGTGTGAAGTTTGAGACAAATAATAAGAAGGGTGTAGATATTCGTATCAATGTGACTAAGATCATTATCAACAGTTGAAGTGAAAGATTGGAAAAAATGTGGTATGCCAAATTGGTTTTCACCTATTTACAAAAAATTTGATTTTCATTAGCTCCTACAAGTTTTCAACCAATCACTTACCTGAATTGATTCACGGAGTACGTAACAAGATACCATACACATGATATCTGAAGATGAAAACATTGAAGGCATAGATGTTTTACCGATGATAGAATGATGATGTGAGATTGAAAAGTTGTCGAAATAAAAGATTAAAACAAAAAACAAGTGGAAATTTCGAGCATCAAATTGATACTAACCCACAGTGAGAAATTCCAAAATTCACTGTGGGAGAGAAAAACCGGAAGGGAAAGACCCAGGGTTTGTTCTCGCCAAACTCGTGTAATATTACATTTTAAAAAAGGTTTACTGAAGATCGAAAGATATGCCCAACATCATTTTAAATTTTACCCCATTTTCTCTAATTTCCCCCTAAAAAATTCACCCATTGTGTTTATACCATCTCTCCATGTCACTTGACCTTGTTAGCCGAACATTATCAAGAAAAGAATTAACAAGTTGAAAACAAAATACCAATTATATTGAAGAGAAAATACATACCAAATCTTCAATATACAATCATGTTTGCCGTAAAATGAAAAATAATATGTAAGAATAAAAACAGAACATTTTACGAGAAACACCGGATGAAATTGTTAACAAATTTATACATAAGTCGAAATTTTTCCAAGTTCAAAAATAAAAGTGAAATATTATATTAAGACATTACAAAATTATTAGACCTGCATAAGCAAGAGTTCCGAAACGGAGTGAGTTCTTCCAATCTCAGAAGGCCAGAGGTAACCAGCAAACTCGTGAGAGAAGGGGAAATCATTTTATCTAATTTCATTTTCGATAGTAACTTGACAAAAGAACAAGCTACGAGCAAAAACGAACTTAGATATGGGGAAAGAATGCCAGATAAGGCCCTCTATTCATCAACAGACAAATGTAGCAAATTATCTGTTTTGAGAATTCTATGGATACATCATGTTCGATATTTGAAGCCTCTTGCTACTAATCTGGCTTTTGGTTTAGGGTTGCCAAACTCATCGTATTTAATAGTAAATATCCATATAGTATCAATTAATTTCTGATGATCATAGTCTACTATATCCCAAACATTCATGTCATTAAGTAAGTTGAACTCATCATTTATTGCATTGACCCACTCTTTTCTAAAAGGATTTGTGGGGATTAGACCATAACTCGTATGAGGAAATAGGCTTGGCCTATCGACAACAGTCGTCTCCTTTGGTGACAATTATTCGTGCCTTGCACGTTAAACCAAAATACAAATGTATGTTCGTTTGTACTTGCCTATTTTTGCAGATAGACAAGTTACAAATCTCGGACCGTGACGAATCGATAGATAACTATCTCGGCGATATCACAGACTGATACGAAGATGCATTCTCCATACTTTACCGTTGCCATAGCAACCGTAAAGTATGAATAAATTATCTACACTACACCTATGTAAATATTACGTAGGTGTGTATGTGTGCGTATAGGGAGCCAGGTATATAAGACCAGAAAATCATAGACTAAATCGCCAGTGTTTGCCGAGGTCTTGGCTCCCTTATACCTTTTTGGTATTTTTGGTATAAACATGCAAATTGTTCTTTTGAACACCTTCTTTGTTGGTTTTACTTTCCACGACGTAAGGTATTCCACAGTGGTGACCCTGACGTGATTTTTTGGCCACGTCGTAGTGTCTTTTGGCGCAGTGTGCTGGCGAGCAACTCGCTATCTAATTAGAGTAAAAATAAAATTTTTTTAACCAGAAATTTTATTTTTACAAAGATACCAGGAGCTCTCAAAGATGTCTGCTAAGCGGGAATTTACACCCCCCTTCTTGAGTATACTTACTAGAAGGAGAAACAGCAAACCCAGGAAGGACATAGTTGGCCTCATCCACCAACTCCTCCACCTTCGACACACCAGAGAATTCGAAGACCTCAACATCTCAGAAAATAAGAAGAGGAATAGACATCCCGAACTCAAATGTCTATGTGTGACAATTGACCAACGCGAATTGTTCACCAAATCTCTGAGGAGTAGAAACATACTGACTCCTCCAACAGATCAGCAAAGATGATCTGTCCCAACTTTTGGCAAATCATCAAGATCTCCCGAAAACATTAGCCAACAAGGTTCAATGGCACAGCCAACCGAAAACCCACCCACCATGTCAGCAACCGGATCCTCACAACAAAAGCTAACCCTGGAACTAATAGCTCAAATAGTCCAGTTACTAAACACAAGAACTGAGCAAAACCCGGCCTTCTATAGACGGAGGATCGACCTACCAGAATTCCTCCCAAATGAAGTCGATGTCTGGCTGACCCTTCTCGATGGTAGATTCAAAACCAAGAACATTCAAGCCAACCAACGATACATACACATTTGTGGAGGCATACCCCCACAAATAATAAGAGGAATCCCGAATATCATAGATTGCCCTCTGGCAGAAACTGATAAATATGCTTGGTTCTGCAAACAAGTTAGAAACGTATTCGGCAAAACTAAAAATGAAATAATTGACGAAATAATGGGTGGAATGAAGATAGCGGATGACAAACCCTCCATCTTCATGGCTAAACTACGAAAGAAGGCTAACCACATAGTAGCCCCTTCTGTAATACGAAACCAATTCTGTAAGCAACTTCCACAACATGTTGTACAGGCATTTGCAGCAGTAGGATCAACAATAATAAACAAATTTGCTGATCTAGATTTCTTAGCCAAAAGTGCTGACAATGCACTACAATACTCGAAAAATTCATCTTCGATTAGTGCAGTGTCAGTAGAGACAGGAGAACTTGCACAGCTGAGAGCACAAATAACCCAGCTTAGTACACAAGTGCAATATAACAACAAAAACAATAATAAAAACAAAAATAACAACCAGCGGAACAAGCGGTCTAGAAGCAGAAATGATAAAAATAGACAAAGCCGATCAAAAGATCGAAGAGACGGTGGTTCTCGCAGGGGTCAGAGTCCAACTCCCCCTAAAAACCAAAAAACTTCATCCAAATCTCCTTCTCGAAACTGGGATGAAAAGAACTGCTTCTTCCATAATGGATTTGGCGAGGCCGCCACCAAATGCAATAACAAATGTCAATGGTGGGGCAGGACCTATAAGTCTAAAGCGTCAAACTAAACCGAGGGGCCATCTACGCGGCTGAAGACCCCTTGGAAAACTACTCATGCCGCCTGTTCTTAAAGGACAGGACAAGCCAGAGAAAGTATCTAATAGACTCAGGCGCTGACCTAAGTATACTGCCAGCAAATAAAAAACACAAGATACATACTCCAAAATACTATCTCCTTACTGTGAATGGTCAAAACCTTCCAGCTTACGGATTTGAAACAATCAAAGTCAACATCGGACTGCGAAGAGACATGACTTCGTCTTTTACAATTGCGGATGTGCCAAATCCAATCCTGGGTGCTGACTTCTTAGCCCACTATGGCCTAATCATTGACCTAAAAAATGGTAAATTGATTGATAATGAAACAAAACTGTGTGGATGGCAAAACACTAGTGTCTCAACTGGACACAGCTATTTTCAGTTGTAGTAAAGTCGACGAACGATTCGTACGGATTCTGTCAGACTATTCTGGAGTCACACAACCATCAATTCACAGGCACCCAACCTATAAACATGACACAGTTCATTATATAGAAACAAAGGGGCCACCATGCCATGCTAGAGCAAGAAGGCTTCTGCCAGACAAGCTCAACGAAGCCAGGGAATACTATGATCAAATAATTAAAGAAGGTATTTGCAGACCTTCAAACAGTTCATGGAGTTCCCTAATCCATATGACTAAAAAGGCAAGTGGAGAATGGCAAATTGTTGGAGACTACAGAGCCTTAAATGCCAAAACAGTTCCCGACCATTATCCAGTCCCAAACATAATGGACTTTAACGCAAATATGAAGGGTAAAACGATATTCTCCAAAATAGACATCAACTGGGCATTCCACCAAATACCAATGGCCGAACAGGATATCCCAAAAACGGCACTCATAATGCCCTTTGGACTATTCGAATACCTTTGAATGCCTTTTGGACTCCGTAATTCAGCTCAAACCTTCCAAAGATTCATCAATGGATTGTTTAGGGATTTGCCATTTGCATATGCATATTTGGATAACATTTGCATATGCTCAGAAGGCGGTGAGCAACAGCATGAGAAGAATGTAAGAGCCGTTATACAACGTATACATGCTGCTGGCCTTACTATCAATGTAGGTAAAAGCTTATATGCACAAACTGAAATTGACTTTCTCGGCTACAAAGTCTTGACCGAAGGCATAGCCCCATTAAAGACCAAAGTTGAGCCAATATTAAATTTTCCAAAACCCTCAAACGTAGCTGAACTCAGACGTTTCTTAGGGATGGTAAATTTTTACAGGTGCTGCATGAAAAATGCAGCAGCTAAACAAAGTAAGCTAATTGCTTTAATAAAAACATCAAAGAAAAGAGATAAAACTCCACTCGAATGGAATAAAGAAGCTGAAAAAGCATTTGAAAATATAAAAAATTTGCTGGCCAATGCAGCCCTCCTGGCTCACCCAGACAAAAGTCTGCTATTATGTGTCGCATCCGATGCCTCTGACTTTGCAATTGGTGCAACACTGTACCAAAAGGAAAAAGACCAAACATTTTTGCTCGCTTTCTTCTCCAGAAAGCTATCTAAAACAGAAAGAAATTACAGTACTTACGATATGGAATTACTGGCAATCTTCGCTGCGCTGAAGCATTTCAGGCACCAACTAGAGGGTAGATGCTTTACTGTGTATACAAATCATAAACCCCTAATACATGCCTTCATGCAGAAAGCAGAGCCAGCATCACTGAGAAGAGCACGACAGCTAGACTACATAGGTCAACTAACAACTGACATCCAGTATATAAGTGGAGAACTTAACACTCCAGCTGATGCACTCAGTAGAATCGAAGCTATCTCGGCCCCTGCCCAATTACCTTATGCTGAGATTGCAAAAGAACAGCTTAAGGATGCAGAATTGCAAGAGTTATTGTCAAATGAAGACATATCTCTTAAATTGAGGCAAAGAAAAATTCCTGGAACTGATGTTTTATTAACATGTGACATCAGTACAGGTAAGAATAGGCAATTCTTACCGAAAAAATATCGTAAATTGGCATTCAACAGCATGCACAATTTATCGCACCCTGGCCCCAAATGTACTGCTAATTTAGTATCATCAAGATTTGTCTGGCCTCGACTTAAGTCCGACTGCAATAACTGGGCTCGCACTTGCCTGAATTGCCAAGAGTCCAAAGTAGGAAGACATACTCGATCAACACTCAAATCTTTCAAACAAACGGAGCAGTTCAAAACAATCCATATTGATTTAGTGGACCCATTGCCCCCTTCACAAGGACACAGATACCTCCTCACTATGATTGATAAAGCAACTCGTTGGCCCGAGGCAATACCATTATATGAAATGACAGCACCAACAATAGCTGCCAAATTATATGAAAACTGGATTGCCCAATATGGCGTACCTGAAGTCATAATAACAGACCAGGGTCGCCAATTTGAAAGCTCACTCTTTCAAGAGTTATTAAAAAAGCTTGGTATTCAAGATTTTGACCCTCAGATTTCTTCATGTTCTAAGGGCAATGTTGTGCGTATTGATAATATGCAACAACAGTGTCTGATAGAACACGAAAAAGATTTGGCCAGAATCGAAGAAGAATTGTTAATGGAAACAGATCTCTCACTGGTGGAAAAAATTGTCACCCACATGACAAAAGAACTGCCACCCCTTATCTCGCCTCCCAAACCACCCGTTAAGGAGTTACCATCTTTGGCAACCCCAAAGATGGCGACCCCAAAACCGACGATGAGGGAACAAGCTAAGTTCCTGTTCACTGACGAGGACCCTGTATACCAGACTACCCCTCCTCTGGCTCCAACCTTTATCCGAACTCAGCAGTTCATGGCAACACCAAAATCCAACTTGCCATTGCTGACCACCCCCGTACATTTCAATCCTCACCCCTCCCTTCCTGTCTATAACCACCCTTATCATCGCCCCCAATACTAACTGCCAAGACAAAGGGGACAGAAGACCAGGGATAACTTCCTATGGCAGCAGGCCCAACGCATAGAATCTTACAAATGCGTTGGAGCAGCCGTTGGAAGTGCAAAAACAGCGGTAAAACCTCTAATCCCCCAGACAAGCGGTTAATCTTTTTTACGACGCAAAAACTGGGGGGGAGTAGATGCGGGGATTAGACCATAACTCGTATGAGGAAATAGGCTCGGCCTATCGACGACAGTTGTCACTTTTGGTGACAATTATTTGTGCCTTGCACGTTAAACCAAAATACAAATGTATGTTCGTTTGTACTTGCCTATTTTTGCAGATAGACAAGTTACAAATCTCGGACCTTGACGAATCGATAGATAACTATCTCGGCAATGTCACAGACCAATACGAAGATGCATTCTCCGTACTTTGATGGCGTAAATGGACCCATTGTGTCTGATGATGTTATTTGTAATTTTCTTGTTGGCTTTGTTCTAATTCCATTATGACCCAGTTTCGTATTATTCGCTATGCAACAAATTTGGCAGTTTTTAAAATCATCGTCCCTAAAATTTAAATTTTCTGGTATTCCTATTGATAAATTTTTTAATTTTTGGATATATCGTGCATTTAAGTGTCCCAACCTTCTGTGAATTATCATTTTTTTATTAAATGTATTATTATAATTATTAATTTGAACATCATTTGTATCATCAGTATTATCATTATTAATTGATTTTTCATCATTTGATATGTGTTCAACATTATTATTATTATTATTATGTTCACCCCCCTCAGATGAATCTTTATTTTCATTTGATATGCTATAATTATCATCTTCTTGTATTTCTAATTCTACAGAGAAATTGTCCCATTCGTCCTCATTTTCTTGGGTTACTGAACATATTTTCGTATAGTCATCAGATTTTTGATCAAAATTTTCTTCTTCTTCTTTTTTTTTTTTTTTGATATCTTTATTATTATTTTGTGTATTGTAATGTATGTAAAATATACCATTTTCTTTTAGGGCAGCTATTAAAATCTCACCATTTTCTATGAAATATATATTTGCCCTATATTTTTGTTGATCAATATTTACTGTACCCGTTTTTGTGATTTTTATAGCAGAAATTATATCGATATTTAAATCGGGTACATAATGTACATCATTTAATTCAATTAATGATTGTATTTTATTTGAATTTTCAACTTTTATGATCATTTGACCAGTGTGGGTAGCATACAAGAAGGCATTTTTTCCAGCACATTGAAGTTTTACTGAGGTGATAAATTTTTTAATATTAATTTATTTATTTATGTCAGACATCAAATGGACCTCTGCTGCTCCATCCAAAATTGCTTTATTATTTAAAATCGTATAGTTTTCATTGTATTCATTATTTTTAATTAATTTATTTAGTAACCATTCGTTTGAATCACTTGAATATTTTTTAATCATGCAGGACATTTTTACCTGTTGTTCAGGATTCTATTTTTTATTTGAATTATTATTATTTTGGTTTGGTTTGGGTGGATAATTATTTTGATTTTTATTGATGTTTTCATTACTGTTATTTTGTGAATTGTTATTACAATTCTGTGCAATATGCCCATTTTGGCCGCATTTATAACATTTTGGATTGTTTAGGTTATAGTTCCTATTATTGCCTCTATAATTGTTACCTCTGTAATTGCTATTATTACGATAGTTATTCCCTCTATAATTACCATTTCCATTATTGTTCGTATTACTATTATTATTATTTTGATTTGTGTTTCACTCATTACTATTATTAGTATTATTCGTACCATTATTTCGTTTACCATTTCTATAGTTGTTATAATTATTTCTCCCTTTATAATTGTTATTTCGACCTCTATAATTATTATTATTTGTATTTTCATTATTCCTAAAGTTATTATTATTATGATGATTAATATTTTGTTTTTTCAACGTCTGATCTCGAAATTTCTGATCAGAATCCTCTCTTAAAATTTGCTTGAAATTATCTTTGTTTTTTTCATTAGGAGGTAAATTTTCAAACTGCATTTTCACCAGGGCCTGTTCATAACATAACGCTAGTTGTAAATTTTCTAATTCCTCATCTTCACTCACTTCTTTTCCACTGTCACGTACATCTGTAACTAGTTCATCCCATTTTTTTTAGGAATCCTCTCATGATGCCTCCTGGCTGAAATCTAAATTCCATCCACTTAGCTTTAGCCATATTTGCCATTACTGATGTTTTTGTGCCATAAATATTTTCCAGTTTTTTTAACATCATAATGGCAGTGTTACAATCCCTTATCTGTTTTGTAATATCATTAGAGACTCTCTCAAGTACAAATGTTTGGCATTGTCTTGCATTTTACAATAATTTATCATTTCCCTATTAGGCCTAAAATTCAAATCATCAATGTGGGTTATGTAAGATTCTAAGAATTTGTGTTCCCCAAAAATATCGTAGTAACCAGCACCCCTTATGGCTGAAATGATCATTCTCCTCCAATCCAAATAGTATTCTTATTGCAATCATTTTATATTGAATTAATTATTCATTTATTTTTATTTTTATTTTTATTTTTCTCTCGAAGTTCATCAAATAAAGTGCTTATAGACATTTCATAGTTCATTGACAAGTGGTAGAGCAGAGTCTTCTATGTATTCTAAATTTACTCATCATTCGTCATAAATACAGTCACAACGATACTCCATATTTAAAAAAAAAATATTCATTTTCTAGGTAACTGGTGAAATGAAACATGAAGTCATTAAAGTAATGAATTTGATGAATATTTTTCTTGCTGAAGGTGAATGTAATGTAAAAGTTAGGCTATATGATTTGAGATGGTCCAAAATTGGTGGGTCTTCTCATTTTTGCTGGATGAGACCAACACCGTCATTTTCAGTACCTCCAAATGTCTCAATTTTCATAAAAAAATCTATAAAAATCGTATTGAAAATTTTTCCGAAAATCGTCGGCTAACCTATTACTAGAGACGCTGAAAATGATAGTGATGGCCTCAACTAACGGAACCCTATAACAGCCAAGAGATGAGAGAAAAAGAAGCGAAAAAATCGAGCAAGAGAGGCAAAACTATGCTCATATAATTTGTTCCGCAAATGACCCCATTTTTCGTTCAAATTTTTTAAAAAAAACATCGTCCAGAAACTGACTTATCTCGCACGAATTTTCTAAATACCAGGGCTTTAACTCTTTCGTGATCTCTTCTACATCCCCAAAACGAAATAAAATTTTCTCTTATCAAGACAGAATTATTCAAGTAATGTAAAAAATTAGAACAGTATTTAAAGTATTTATTTTTAAATTAATCATATTACTACGCGATGAAGTAGTGAATAAATTAATAAACAATAGAGTGCAAAAGTAACAATTTTATCCGAATAAAAAAATAAATAAATAAGTTTCGAGTAATTTATCCGATAAATGCGCATAGACAAATTAGTGATTTCCATCGCACAGAGAAAAGAAAAAAAATGGGGAAAAACATAATTAACTGATTTAGTATACACGCACCGAAAATTTTTTTAAATTACTGAGACTAGTTGAATGATGTTTTACAACGACTAATTGTCATCTAAATTATCAATTTTAATTGAGTGAAAGTAATTTTTACCTAGGATAATCGTACACACTGGTCAATGCCTTAGTGGTCAACTTAGATATTTTACGAAGAGTTAAAAAATCATTGTTGTTTTTTGAAAATATGACATGCGATTAAAAACTAGTTTTCACATTCATCACAATTGGCGGGGGGGGGGGGGTATTGTTTGTTTGTTTGTTTTTTATTGCAAAATTATTAAGAATATGAAAAGTTTTAAATAAATTTCTTTAAAATACGAAACTGATGACAATAGTACGTACGTACATTAGAAAAGTGAAATCAGCTTTATAAAAATATTACAAATATACAGTCAACATACAGTTAGCAATATAAAATTTTCATTTTTTGAGCATCGATAAACAAAATGCAAATTATCAACAAGTTCTCTTAAAATAAAATACAGTATTTACAAAATTAAGTATCGATTATTTTCAGTTTCGAGTTTCGCCATCAAAAAAGAGGAAAAAAAGAAAAGAGGCCGAAATTAGCTAATAATAATAGTTTAAAAAAACGAAAAAAAAAAAAAGAATATAATACACAGTCTTTTAGTTTTATTCTAACTTTTGTTAAAGAAAAATTTCCGCTGAATATCAAAATCTACAAAAAATGCTACTGGCATTCTTAAAAAGTTTTCATCGACGTAAATTATCTAATCATTTAATTTTCTATACGTTCGGAGAAAATAAGTTACACTGAAAACTGCGTTATTGCTACAAAAAAACACACTAACAGTGGCGTATTCATGTATGTATATTGATTTAAGAACTGATTTTCAATAATTACAATGTTAAGGATATGTGCGATGAATGTAGGATTTTGGTCTAACGTTATTTAACTTGCAACTGGATCTTCTCAAAGAACTGAAGGTCCAAAATTTAAATAATAAAAAAACGAGGGTATCAGCTCAAGAACATTTTAATTTCCGTCTAATCTTCGAGTGAGGAATGATATGTGACTTGCAGATAATTACCATTACGAGTTTTCAAGAACATAATTGATTACGCCACATGATTCAAAAATAAACAAATTATATAGGCAGTCATTTCAACTAATTTACATAATTTCTGAGAAAAGAAAAATTACAAATTGGTCGCCTGATATTGTCTATGCAGCATGAAAAATGTTAACTATTTTGGGTCGCGTGATAGATTCATAAGAAGTGGCGTAGCCCAAATAAATTTCCCAAAATGTGAAGTTTTGTCCACACTTGACCAATTTAAGTATGGTAACTTTCATACATATAAGTTATAAAACCATACAAAAACAAATCACTTTTCACTAGACAGTTTTTTGGCAATACCACAATTTTACGCCCAGATTGTCTGATTCTACTTCACAGAAATAAAATCATTTTTGAAGGGTTTTCCGGAATTCATTTCTTTGAATATTCCAAAAACGCAACCTAAAAGACTTGAACAAGTCAAAAAGAAATGAAAGGAACTCATATTATACTTGGATACAGAATTTGATCTAAACTTGATTTTCAATAAAAAAAATTTCAAATCGAATGTTTTGCTTGTGTAACGATAAAAATAAATTATTTGGTATAAACATGCGAAAAAGAAAGTATACAAAAAATATTTATAAGTAAATTAAAAAAGGGAAAAAAAAACAAGTCACTACACATAAATGCAACATCCGGACTAGAATTACAATTACATAGAAGTTTTATCTATTTTTTTCATTTTAATCACGCTGGTATTGAAATAATTTAAACGATAATTCTTACAATTTAACTTGAAAAATTGATCGCTACACGATATTTGAGATGAATACAAAAAAAAGGTAACCAGCGTGAAAATACAGACAAAGTTTTATGAAAAAAAAAAAAAAAAAAAAAAAAAAGTAAAATATGGCCTTTGAGTTGACTAATTGGAGTTATTGCTGAAAACAACCGAAATTTGAGAATACATTTGGTTGAATTACTCAGCAAATGATGTTTCATGAAAAAAATCAACCATTTAATTGACAAATCTATGATTAATACGTAATTGACGAATTCAAATAATCAGCAATTAATCATAGATCGTTTACGGTAAAAATTCGGATCGATACGACATTATGGAAATGAAAAAAGTAACAATTAAATAACTACGTCTAGTTGTGGGGAAAAAATAATTTACCTACATAAAAGCCGTTCAAAATACATTGATACATTGATACATTGAAAACATTTATAAGTACAACACTGTCGAAATTGTTAACAACATTAGGTAAAAAAAATAATACGAAAAACTACAGAACAAAATACATGACACACCGCTGGACATTTTAATAACAAACATTCGAATCTCATTCGATTGCGAGGAATTAAAAAAAACTGAGACTTCTTTCTCTTTTTTTTTTTTTTTAAATTAACTGAGATCGCAAGGATTAAAGTAAGGTGACTAGATTTTTTTCTTGTACACGATTTGAACAATTTCACTGAAGTTCTTCGTCGTCTTCATCTTCTATATCCGTTTCTTGATCGTGACCATACATGTCAGCTAATTTGTCAAAACGTGGACCCCAAACGTTCAGGTAATCATAATCGTGTTGTTCGTCATCAGTACCTGAAAACGAGGAACCAAGTTAATTAAAATAAATAAATTATAAAATTGGAGAAATATAGAACTCCAAATTTTTTGACTTTCATTTATTCTCTAAACACTTGTTTTTTTATTCTCTTTCTGAAAGAATTGGGTACAAAAACACTTTCGCATTCATGAAATTTTTAATGCTCTAAGATTCCTAGAAAAATGATATTTCCTTTCTTATTCGATATTGAAGGATGAGAAGAATTTGAACGCGACGTAAAAAAACACATGCAACAACAATTTCAGATAAAAAATAATTCTCACCAGAGGCCAAGGACGACAAGGAGCCAGCAGTGCTACCAGCGCCTTCGTAGGCATAATTTCGTAAATCATCATAGGGTGGTGCATTCAAGTCGCCGTCCGCACGTTTCTTATGTTCCTCGATGAAGATTCCAACATTTGGTTCGACACCCATTCCAGCAGCCAAACCAGGTCCCATGGGTAAACCTACAAAGAATATGAACATGGTCGTTGAAAGAGCCGAACGAAAATAAACACAGCACGTATCGCGGGATTCTTCTGTAAAACAAGGATCAACTAATTGATTCAACAGAACTAGGTAGGATTCGCGGGTCGCAAGCGAACTCCAGAACCATAACTAAAGTGATATGGCTTATCCAGAACAACTCCACCTCCTAACTTAAGGAAAGTGTACCTGGGCTACATCACTTATGTCAGAAGTGAAACTCTGCACTTACTAAAAATATCCGAGGATGTATTATACAAAACAAAATTGTAAAAAATTTACTTAACAAATCTTTTTTGGATTACAGGGGCCCAGTGAGTGATTCAATCCAAAAGTGAACAATAAATTTGAACTCAATGCCATAAAAACATAACAGACGATATATCACTCAATTTTTCAATAAAATACTATCACAACCCTTTTTTTTATGGTCACATGGAACCCAGTGAGTGGTTCAGTCTAAAAATGAACAAAAAATTTCAACTTAGTAGCTCAAAAAACATAATCGACGGCTCATCATTCAATTTATTGAGAAAAAAATCTCATCATTCAATTTATTGAGAAAAAAATTATCGTAACTCTTTTTTGGGGAAACCGGGGGTTTAATGAGCGGATCAATTAAAAGAGAAACTTAAAATTTGAACTCAGCGCCTCAAACAACACTATCGACGATGCATCAATTAATTTATAAAAGAAAAATACTCCAACCTTACTCCTTCCAATTAAAATTCGGAATCTGAACTGAAAAAATAGAAATTTCTGAATAATAAACATTCGTACAACGAAGTTGTTTTGTGAGTGGGTACATACGAAGAAGCTTCTTTTCAATAAGACCAATAAAATTCTTTTATTCTCATGTAAATAAGCAACGAGTGAATAGAAACTGAGAACATATGTAAGTTTTAAGTGTTTTTCGTTATAAATATAAATGCGACAATAATTTCAGGATAAATGGCCATCATAACCTATCTCATAAGTAAAAAATTGAAATATCATTCCTACATAACATCCGCTGATAATAAAACGGCGAAATAAAACCAAGCACAGCTAAGAAAATCGAGAATGAAATCAAACCGAGAGATTCTTGTTAGATTTGAAGTCGGTCAATAATGAAAATGGCAAAGGGTGAGGAGGAGATTTGGATTCGAGCCCATCCCATCACCAGAAAAAAAGATTTAAACTACGACTGAACCAATTTTGAGGCGACAATAGGGGTGGAAACACGAAAGTGGTTTCTACAAAGAAAAAATTTCAGGTGCGACTTGGAATTTACTTACAACCGAACCATCTCCTTGCGGAAATCCTTCCACCAACAATGATTAGATATTTTTCATTATGCTCTTATTCATTACAAAATAGTCACGTTTTGACGACTCATGAAAATAAATCTTACAGTTTCCAAGTTTACGATTTCCAAGGTGTTCGGAAGCCAGAGGTCCACCGGCTATTGGAATTTGCAAAGGTGTAATGTCATACGCAGTCATATCGTCTTCACCACCACCTTCGTCATCGTAATTTATGATATTTTCACGAACGTCGTCGTCAGGCCCCGCATACTTCATGTGCGATTCTTGACGGCGGGAGAACACGACGAATATGAGCACCAAGACTAAGGAAAAATAAAAATGAAGAGATTAATTATTCGATCTTTGAAGTTTGACCGTGATTTTCGCAGGAAAAATATCAAATGCCAAGATTCTTAAAACCCTTTGGTAAAATTCGAGTAATTGTGAATAAGAATTTAACAATTGCACAGGAATGAATAAACCTGCACGCGGGTAAGAAAGTGGACTATTAAGCATATATTCATCAATTTTTGCGTATTCGTTTCAATTACTGCGGTTCAAACACATCTGTAGGGTAACTGAATAAAGATTTACAGAGTAATGAGATTATATCGTCCTCTGTTACTAATATCGACTATAAAACTTGAATTGAAACAGTTATTAAATAGTTGAATTAATTAAAACCACTAATGAACGATAATCATGGTAAAATTGAAATTGAAGAAATTAAGAGTAACTACCATAGTAAGAATGAAAACAGAGTATTATCAATCAAATGCATAAAAACGATCAATTTTGACGATTTGTTTTTCTCGAGGAACCCAGTAAAATACGGTTAAAATGGAGTAAGTAGTTACAAAAAGGTTTTATAGCTGAAATATGTTGGGTGTGAGCTTCTCAGTAAACGACGAAAATTCTCTATTTCCATACTGTGTACTTCTACCAGGGAGGGGGTTCGAACGCGTGTTAGTTTTATCAATTTTTCTTAATACTCAAGCGCCTACTTCGGTATAAAATGAACATACATAAAATTTGAAACAAAAAGGTTTCTACAAATTTTTTTCATAACTATCCTAGCGGCTGAAATACAGCTACACTCGGCCCTAATAAGTTGAGCTCTGAAGAAAATAGGCAATATGACATACAAACGTACAATGACTGACGAAGATGACGTATGAATGTTGAATGGCCAATGGGAAAGAACGTTGTATTAGGGCGCCTTAAGCCTTGTTCACAATTGGCTAGTTTTAATGCTACTAGGCAGCTACTTGGGGTATTATTCTCTTAACATTTGAAGTCACTACGCCGTTTCAACACTTCAACTTTAACTTGGCAGATCGCTATGTAAGCTCTCAACGGAATGGTACCCAAAGTGGCTGGCTAGTAGGAGGGCTTGTAACCAAAATGTTTTAGGGGTTATTAGTTAGTGGGAACTAGTAAAAATCTATATTTGTTACTGGTTACCGGTTACTGGTTATTAGTTAAAAATGTAATTATTTGGTTACTGGTTATTTTTCTAGTTAACCAAAGCAACTTTTCTGATTACTGATTGTGGTTACTGGTTATTGGTTTAGACAAAATTCAGGGTAAAATGGACAAAAAATTTATTTTCAGGTCAAATTATTGATAGTTGATAATTTTATTGGAAATAATTGGTAATTTTTGAAAAAAATAATCAATAATATTGATATTTCATAAAAATCAATAAAAACTGATTCTTTTTCGGTTAATGGTTTCACCATTTAGTGGGAATTGGTTATTAATTATTTCTAAGGTGAAATTTTTTTGTTTTGGTTATCAGTTCCTAAATCAATGTCAATTTGTTTAAGTTTTTAGTGGTTATTGTTCTGGTTATGGTTGTGGTTACAAGCCCTAGCTAGTAGCTAGAAAACTAGCCAAGTGAGAACCATGATTTAAACATCAGAGCTCAACTTATTTGGCGCTAAGTATGATTTTTTTTTTTTCAAAATCATAATAATCTGCATTATTTTCGAAAATGAATCTAAGTACGGTAGATGTAGAGGCAGCCAAAGAAATTATCATACTGAGATTTTCTATTAGCATGTATGGAGTTTAAGCGTCATATTTCACACCTGTACATACATCAAAGAAATTATGAAAAAATTTCACACGATATTTCTAGTGGTTTATTTCCGTTTGATTTAATCGTTTTGTCTCTTCCGTAAATCAACCACATTAATTTTAGCAATAAATACTTCAGATACAGGAGCAATATTTGGAGATTTATAACTTGTAGGCACTGCCATCTGAAGATGCTACGCGCCATAATTATGATTTAAAAAAATTTCGTAATATTCAAGATCTTAGCATAAGTGCTGTAGTGAAAATATATTTAACATAGAAATTGATTTTGAAACTTTTTCCCAACATACGATTTCTCAAGATAAATATGCACACATAAATTGATAAATATAATAGAAATGATTGGCTTTAATGACAATTTTACAGTTAACTTTTATCAATTTAAAATGTGGTAATTTCGAAATTGAATTTTACTTCATTTATTACGCAATGCAGTTCATTACGCTTTAAAGGACTACAGGTCGTCATGTTTTCCTCAAAATTAACAAGATCGAATTAACTACAAAACTAAAACAAAATACATCAAGTAATTACGTCGATTCAGAAATCGAGGAGGAAAAAGTTTGAAAAAAAAAACAAAAAAAAAAACAAACTCAAAATGGAAACAGATGAGCTTACATGCAGAAACACTATACTGTAAGGTAAGTAATTGAAAACGAATAGAACACAAAATCAAAACGAAACAAAACTTATAAATCAGAATACGATGAATAATAACATTCAAAATTTACAAAATAAACTAGGTAATTAAAAGATCTCACTATAAATTTTGTGCATAGAACACAGCTGTGAATTAAAAAAAGCGAATGGCTTTCGAATGAAACGATGACAATTTTAGATCTATTTTCGACCAGCTTTAGTGGCTCTAGCCTAAAATTCTCGTTATTTTTTTCAATCACCAACTAAAAGCTTCAAAACACACGTCTCCATGAAACTAGACTCAGCTGAAAAGGTATCATCAAACGATAAAAAAAACTGACAATATAGTTCAGATATAATTAACTGGCTTCAAATCTAACGCAAGCTTCTGTTACATCAGCAATGTTTTTGGGAAATTAATTATTCACTCGGTATTGCAAAACTATCAATTTCAAGTGGACACCAAGATTAAGGATAAGTGAAGATTTTTCATGGTCACGAATTTTAAGACAATGATCTAGTATGATCCACCACAGGCCGAATAGTATCGTTTTCTTTGTTTACCAGCAACGAGAAAACTAGCTTCTCGGAGACGCGCTTTCGCGTAGTTAATTAAATTGCCATCATACTCACAAATTAACAACAGTATACAAGAGATAATGGCAGCTACGAAGCCAGCCGATGGCACAATAATGCCACCGGATTCGTATATCGGTAGCTCGCAGTGTATGCCTGCGAATTCGGACAAGCAGTAACACACGTACGTGTCCTTAAAATTTTTTCTACAAGTGCCACCGTTCAAGCAAGGATTTACGTTGCATTCATCT
This sequence comes from Ericerus pela, assembly GCA_011428145.1. Lineage (NCBI taxonomy): Eukaryota > Metazoa > Arthropoda > Insecta > Hemiptera > Coccidae > Ericerus > Ericerus pela. Next base: position 60,325 of record WOFM01002046.1, read on the forward strand.
TCGCTGACGCAAATATTATAGTATTTTTGGAATCCGAGCGGACAACTGAAAAGCGCCAAAAAACACACTCTGTAAGCCCACGCGCATGCAATATTTTCGTAATGACTTACCACTAATTAATAATATGCACACTAAAATTGCAGCTAAGGCGCCTAAACCGAGTTGTATACTCTGTTCTTGCTGGTGTAATTCGCAATTATGACCCAAGAATCCTTCGGTACAAATACAACGATATCCATACATCGATTCTGGGCCCAAATTCTCGCAGAAACCGTTATTTTGACACGGTTTCTCCAAACACTCGTTCTTGTCTACACATCGTTTGTCACCAGCGGATATTTTTCCTGGCCCGCAACTATTTACACATCAAGTTTAACGATAACTGTTTTTATATCAAATTTAGTAACACGGCAAAGAAGCGAAAAAAAAATCGAAGGCAAACGAAAAACAACAGAATAAGTGCAATGGAACTTTGATAACTTGAATCGCTACAAGGTGAGAATTTTCTTGTTCTTTGATAACGGCTAACCAAAGATGACTCAAAATGGTTTTTCATTTCTTACTTTTTCAAAACAATTTCCAAAAATTCTGGCACACCAATCTTTTATCAAAGTCCAAAGCACTTTACCTGTGTGATTTAAAACCTTCTACAACGTCATTTAAAGCATTTCTTCATGTTTTCGGTAGGATTAGTTATCGAGGTTCCAGTGTAAAATAACCAACTACTCTACACGGTGACATATATTACAGATATTTATGAGACCTTTCCCCTTCATAGATAGGTAATTATAGCTACAAGTTAATTTGAATTAACACAAAAATACATAAAATAGCCGATGTTTATACATACGCGCAAACAGCTTCATTCCAGTTGTCGACACAAACTAAAGGACTCTTACAGTCCACGTTTTTGCAGTTGGTACGAGAGAGGCACTTCTTTTCAACATTACGAGCGGTGGTGGCTTGACCCCACTGCGTACCATTCATGGCTGGCGGTAGCGGAAGCGGTTTACCCTCCAACCGAATATCATCCATACAACCTGGAGGCCATAAACACATTAAATTACCAGCGAGTTCGTCAAAATCTCTTCGTATTCGAACGGTGTGCAAATTAACCTTTTTGGAAATCATTCAAAACATCGTAAGTTCGAACGCCCGTATACTCGGCTTTACCACCGGCGTAAACACCTTCTTGCTTATCAACCAGCAGCCACTGATGACCCTCGAATACAAACGTCTCGTTGAACATTTTACCTTCACCATCGTCTAATTGCAACGATGCGGAAGATCCATATCGAGAAACCTTTAAAAATCAATTACAATTGCTATACAGTTCATTGTTTGGGCAAGCTAACGTATAATTTCTTAGTAGTTAGCCGAATGACATAGATACCTACCTTAACATTGTGCCACTGTCCATCGTCAACAGGGACATGTTCCAACCATACATCTTTCTCTTCGGTTCGTAAGCTATTTAAATTATAACGGAAACATACTTTTCTTTCTCGAATCTAGAAATGGGAAAATTTTTTTAAAGAATATCTGCTGACGACTAATATTAAAAAAAAAGCAAGTCACAACGGAGTACATTACTTCCAAAATAGCATATTCGCGATTGTGCTGATCGCTGATTCGAAACAATTCTCCTTGTTTCTCACGAGTTCTAAAACGTAACTGCAAATGGGTCGAGTACTTATCCGGTTCGAAAGATAAGGCATACTTCACGTAACTTTGGGGATTAAAGGTAACTGGGGTCGTTGGTACGGTACATGCATTTCCAGACCAACCAGGCAAACATTCACATTTCGGTTCGTTTAAATTGCCGACGCAAATTCCGTGATCTTTACACCGATACATTTCTTGCGAATTACAAAGATCTTCCGCTTGAGGGCATCCGACTTTACTGTTTGACGCTGCCAAACCAGGGTGCGCTAAATCGTACAACTGTGAAGAAACGTCGTATAAAAAATTTACATAGCCATATTTTACAGCGAATCAATAGAACGCGCTTACTTTGCCGTTTAAATAAATATTTCTTATGCAACCGTCAAAACCTTTCGCATACGGCATAGCCTGCCAATGAAAAAGGGTTGGATCGAAGTCTTGAATGTATCGACCTCCAATCTGCAGTGGAGTGTTTAAGTTCAAGTATTCGTTGAAGGGAGGAATGGTGCCCACCGCTTGACAGCTCGAACCATCAAATTCAGGGGGCGTTCCGTCTTCCAATTCCGATATATCAGCAGATTTGCATCGATCCACAATAAGCCGCACATTCTATATTACATAGGAAATGATTTTAAGAAGACTTTTTTTACAGAAGCAAGAAATGAAACAAAGAGGTGTTTTCATCTTACCTCAGTGTCCCAAAATATATCCACTCGATGCCAGTCGCCATCGTCCAACGATTTTTTCGTTTTCACTTTGAGCTCCAACGTTCCTGATCCAAAGTCAATTAACAGTCGAGGCTGACCGCGATCCAATTCCAATGAAATGAAATCTACATAAAGGCAACAGTTACAGAAAGCATGCTGTAAACAGAAATGACCCAGAAAAATGCAAAAAGTGCGATGGTATATTGCTAACCAGACAGCAAGGTTTCTTCAGGCTCAGGAGCAACAATAGGTCCGTTGTATAAGAGCAAGCCATCTCCTTTACGAGTGGCGAATTCGATGCTGAGATGAGATTTTTCACACACTTGCAGCGGAGGTAACCATGCCCATCCATTTCCTTTAAAACTACGAGATGTTGCTTGACAACGCGGACCAGTAAAGCCAGGAAGGCACTTACAACTGAAAACCGAGAATCAAAAAATTTAAATTCCCACACTTTGTTCCGAATTGAAAAATTTGTTTAATAGGCCTTACCTAATAGATCCTTTATTCTCAATACAGCGGCCATTATTCAAACAGTGGAAGGGGGTACATACTTCGACGTCCGTATAATTACGAGCTCCACAAATACATTCACCGACTACATCGACACGAACGCCGACTAAAGCAGTTTTATTTGCGTTCACGAGATACGGTAAATTCATGACTTCGAGCACATTCGTACAACTTCCTTCGCAAATGGTATTTTCGTACAGACATTCGTCGATGCCTACCATTGTAATATTGATACCAACTTCTCGTTCGATCTGAAAAACGATATTTTTAATTAAATTTGGAACGAGTAACATTTTTGCACATAAAATTTTCACTGATTAAGAATTACCTCTTCCCTGTACATTAGTACACGACCGTTTAGTTTAACTGGATCTTGATACGGCGATGAATGAACAGAAAACCTAACATCAGTAACGGGGGGATAACGACGACGCAGTTGCACACTAAATACATCGATGTTATTTCTATTCGTATCCAAAATATTGGCTAATTTATCTCGAAAATGATCGGCTTTACTTCGAGAAACGCTCAGAGTCTAATGTGAAAAGAGAAAAAATGGATAAATATTTCTAAAATCACCAAGAATCGATTACTGCTGAAAATTCGAGTAGTTTAGGCGTCTCACAGTATAATTCCAAACACGAATGAAGTCTTCATCGGTAATTCCATCAATCCGAACAGATCCAGACTTATGTATGGCTTCGAGAGAAATATCTCTCACGGTAACTGTCACGTTCGCTGGTATGTCGGATTGCGTGTGTTTCCGATCAAAAGCTTTGAATCGTAAATGATAAACTCCACTACGCGTGTCTGGTCGCATGCTAATCATTCCTGTCGTTTTGGTTAGCTTAAAATTCGGATTTTCGACACCGTCCCAGTGGAAAGTTTTATCTCCTAGATCCCAATCATCCAAATCGTGCACATAAACGCGACCGATTTCAATGTCTGGTGGAGGACCCTATTGCATAGAGAGAAACAAAATTGTACAAAAAATTGTATTAAAAAAAAACTTAGTCGCTTTGATTTCTTTTGCCTCGTTTATTCTCATTTTAAGAGATTTAAACTAAAACATGCTATGAAGTAGTTGTTCTCATCACTCACCGGCACAGAGTATTCTAAATTTTTCGGCACATAATTATAAACCAATATTTCCTTGGAGCCAGGTTGCATTTTATTGTCATTCACGTCGCCAATTATAACCGTCAACGTACTAGTACCAGACATTGCTGGATTGCCAGCATCTTTAATTACGATAGGAATGAGATATTCTTTTTTCTGTTCTCGATCAAACGACCTTAACGATGATACAACAGCCATTCCATCACCATTCGCACCCTCTGTAATGCGAATATGAAGAAGAAATAAGATAAAGTGAACCGCAGGCCACACGACCTATCCAAAAAAAAAATTTGCATACTTTGGTCATGCTCTACTTTGAAGGAAGCTCGAATTACATCATCAGCATTGGGATCCAATCGGAATGTGAATGGGGGTCCATTACTCTTGGAGCGATCATCGTCATCAGTGGCCAACACTTCCACTACTTTTCTGGGAGGCACATGTTCTGTTAGGATAGGTCTATAATCTCTCAAAAATTTAGGAGCATTATCGTTGATATCCTGCACAATTACGGTCAATGTGGCAGTAGCAGTTTTTGAGGGAATACCATCATCGATAGCCAAAATTTTCACCTGAAAAAATTTCCATTGTTATGAAAATACCATTTTTCCGAAAATCACATAGGAAAATTAATTAAGGGATTAACTTGATGTCTTGGAGTGTCCTCACGATCGAGGTGACGTTGAATGGTAACAGTGCCTTCTGGATTGATCAAAAATTGTCGGCGACGATCTGACGAGCGATCTATGGCGAAAGAAATTTTACTTTTTCCACCTTGATCTGGATCAGTTGCTTTGAATGTTTCCAAACTTTTTCCAATTTCTTCATTTTCGTATACAGAAACTTCGATATTTGGCCGCTCAAATTGGGGTTTATTGTCATTGATATCGCGTAATTTGACAACAACCCACGAATAAGCTACATGGTATTTATCATTGTCATTATCTTCACCCTAAGCGCATTAATCACAGCATTAATGAAAGAACACGGCAAAAATAGAATATCTGATGATAACTCAATGTACTTACTTTATCATTTACTTGAATCCTGAATCTGAAACCATTGCTCTGCAGCTGATCTTCGAAATCAAGAGGCTGTACTATTTTCAGCGAACCTGTTCCGTCATTGTTTCGCACCATTGTAAATTTATCAGCACCATAACCACTGTTTTCAATGACCTACAAACACAATCAGAACATTTAATCTCACCACCATAATTTGCACTCGACATTAAAGAGTTCGAGTAAACAAACCTTATACTGGAATTTATTAGTTTCATCTTCATCATGAACAGTGACGGTTAGAATTGGCGATTCGGGCAGATCTGTTCCTTCAGTTTCATCAACCTCCGTATACCATTCATCTTTGGTGAACTGAGGCGGCATGTCGTTAATATCTTTTACCCGTATAGACGCAGTCCCCGTCCCTGATTTTCACCAAAATTACATATTTCATAATAATTATCCCAATCTTCTTTTAAGAAATTAAATAATTATTTTTACCTTTCAGCCCTCCACCATCCATTGCTACCACCTGTATAGAATAATCCGGAGTACGTTCTCTGTCTAAACAACATACAGCAGTCTTGATTACACCAGTATCAGGTTCTATTTCGAAAATTGGCGAACCCGTTTCTTCTTCAATTACATTTTTCTCGATGGAATATACTAGTTTTGCATTTGCACCTTCGGACGGATCATCGTAATCAACCGCAGTCATAGTCATGACTACCATGCCTAAATTTAAAATCAAATACATGTGATAAGTACACGTGAGGTTGAAGACATAGACATATTTACTAGAATTTAATATTTTCGACGCACCTGCGGTGCCATTTTCGGTAACATTACCGAAATACACCCCCTGAGGGAATAATGGAGCATTATCATTAACGTCTTTCAAGTTAACTTGCACATCAGCGTACCCAACTAAGCCTTCTCCCCCTTCATCTTGAGCGAATACAGTGAAACGCCATTGAGGTCTCCCATTAGGTTGATCACGATCAAGAGGCTGGGCATTAAAAAAAAAAAAATTGAAACTAATGTCAAAACACTGTACGCAAATTAAGTACTGTTTTTTTTTTAAACTTACTTTTAGCACATAAATTTCTCCCGATGTTCGATTAATGTCAAATTTACTATTTGCAGGATTATCAGGATCAATACCTTGGCCTGTTAAGAAATAGACAATGTTATGTTGTCTATCTTTATCGCCGTCAGTCGCTTTCACCTATTGTTACAAGGATGAAAAAGTTACAACAATTGGTAACTGAAAAAGGCACATTGTGAAAAAAAAAATTAAAATGTTACGTGGCTATTTTTATGAATTAGGAAAAAAAATACTACATAAAACCGAAGTATTCAAGCCTAATAAAATATTAATAAAAAGCGTAGTGTACAGAGCGTTAGCTAATAATGAGATAAAATAAACCATCTCTCCAGGCTACAACGTGATATTTACTCTTGCAAAATGACCAAAGCTACGTATACAGTAGTGTTAGTATTTTTATTATTTGACTTGCATAATTTTCCAGAATTCCTTTAGCACAGAATTATTTTTTTCGTCGTTAATAAAACGTTCCATACAATTTAATAAAATTATAGACAGTATTTGATTGGTTAATATAAATGCTTAATCATCATTTTTCATACCTGCAATGACCTATAAGGATAAGGACCTGGCGACTCTTCTTCCATTATAGCCGTATAAACTGGCTGATTAAAAACAGGAGGCATATCATTCACATCATTAATGTGAATTATTATCGTCGTCGTATTTTCATTCCGACCATCCGATGCTACCAAAGTCAATTCATACTAACACATTGTACATAAATTATAATTAAAAGCAAATCTATAGTCAGTATAAAAAAGCACAAAAACATATAGTGGGGCAGGCTAAATGCAAATCATAACATTTAAAAAAAAAAAAATATACAGAGGAAAATCATAAAATAAAATAATTGATATACTCGATGAAGCAAAATATAAAACTGTACGTCCACTGAATTTAGCCTAGAAATACAAGATCAAGTGAGAAAATAAGTTTGGATAAAGAAACCCGCTAAAACGTTATTCTCTACTAGCATGAAACTAAAAAAGTGATCAAAGTGCACGATAACAAAAAAAAAGAAAAGTTTAGCATGATAAAATCATTTCAAATTTCATCGAGAAAAATTGATGCGAATCTAGCGCAAAAAAAAACTCGACCTGAACAACAGATTTTGGCAAATTACGATCATCTTCTTCCGTAATTTGCGTTCGATAAGTGGGTCTTTCAAACACAGGTGGATTGTCGTTAACATCTTTCACATGAATTACAACAGTGGTGTGATTCTCTCTTAAATTATCAGATGCTGACAACCGCAGTTCGTACTTTAGGTGGCAGCAAAGAACAAAAATCAAATATATTAAGAATCACTAAATGCTTTTGTACAAAAATATGAACATATTTAGTAAGAAATTGAAGCCGAACGTTTATTTAGCGTCACTTAAAGGGGCAATTTTTTTTTTTTTTTAAATGGTTTCAGTAATGACGTAGTAAGAAAAAAATACCCACTCGTTTACGCGTTTCGTAGTCCAACGGGCCAGCAACGTATATGGCACCTGTCATATTTTTTACCGCAAAAGCACCTCCCAGATTGCCACTCGTAATTTCGTAGCGAATTCGTGAAGCTGAAATAGGAAAATTTCAAGTTTTTTTTTCGAAACTCATCGATTAAAACATCCGAAATTGTGAGAAAAATGACCTACATTCGTCGTGATCTTTAGCTGTTACAGTCAAGACCGTGTGCTGTATGTCTTCATTTTCATCAACTTCAGCTTCGTACAAAGCTTTATCGAAGTATGGTGGATTATCATTTTTATCGGCAATTCCAATACGAATAAATTTGGTGACTAAAAAAAAAAAAATTTATTTCACGGCATAAAAAGGAGATTTATCAGTTGTTAGAATGGTACCTGAGTTTGGTTCGTTTAGACTGTTAGGTCGAGCCGAAGGGGCTCCATCTCTAGCTTCGATCTCAAGCGCGTAAGCCCCTTGTTTTTCTCTATCGAAAACCACTTTCGTAAATATTTCTCCAGTATCCTTGTTAATTTCAAAGTAATCCTTTCCTTCGTTTCGTTGTGAATTCACCACATAATAGAATACCTACTCAGAATATTCAACAGAATCGTCAGTATATTTGAAAAGCAAAAACTTAGCAAAATAACAGGAAAATTTTACTTTATTGTTCGGACTGGTTCCATCTTTATCAATAGCATTCACTTGAGTGACCTTCGTACCGATGGGCTCGCCTTCCAAAACAGTTTCCTGCTCTCGTTCGGTGAATAAAGGTATTTCATCGTTAACATCTTCAATCATGATGTAAATTGTCGCTTCCGAAGCTAACTGTTGAGCTCCATTATTCTAGATAACGGAAAAAAAGAGCAATGAGGAGTATAAGTCTTTGACTCAAATAATCAGCAGAAATAGGAGCAAAAAAGTTTACCTCAACACGAATCGTTAAATTATATTCCTTGATGCTTTCGTAATCGAGAGGTTGGTTCACTTTGACATCAGCCCACGTGTGACCATTTTCAGGACGTTGTTGAAGGTAGAATGTGTGATGTTTATTCGTCTGTGCGGTGGAGCCGGGCATTAGTCGATAAAATACGAACGGATTCCCATCGATTCCGGAACTAAAATGGAAAATTTGTAATTTCTTAAAGGCGTTATAATACCATTCCTAAAAAAATAATTTTGAAAAATCAATCACTAAACGGTTAAGCGGTATATTACACATGGTTAGCTACCAAAAAAAAATTTCTCTATCAGAAATGGCTAATTAGAGAAAAATTAAAATTCTCTTCATGAAATTAATACTTCCATTCTTTTCAAAATAAAGAAATGTAATTTTTTTCAAGGTTAGGATTTAACATTTATAACCATCATCTAATTTCCTATGATTCAAGCAAAAAATAACGCCAACAATTTTCGTTACACAAGAAGACTAATTTGGAGTAAAAGGTAAGAGGATCAGTACTTTGTTATGCGAAGTACAAGAACTATAAAATGACTTCCCAAAGAGTAAGGAAAACATAGATTCTTCAAGAACACCAGAGTACAGCAATAAAAAAATTGCTAAAAACTCAAAATTGTTGCCAAAAATTGGTCTCAAAATTTGATTTAAAAAAGTATTCACTCTTAGTTTCAAATCAAAATTCATAAAATCAAACAAAAGAAAAAACCTAAATACAAAACTCAAAAACTAGTTTGAATTTTTTTAAGTAGCCTGTTCGGTATTATAATAAAATAGATATCGCAGCATGCAATATGCGAATCTATTTACAAAAATTGTATTCAAAAATAGCCTAAACGCAATTATTCTGTAGATTAGACTACGACAAAGCGTTATTTTCCGACACAAAAGTAAATAACAAAGCAAAAACAAAACAAAAAAAGTAAAAGAAGAGAAAAAATCTTGCACGTAATAAAAAATTTATTATAAAAATTCAAAAATGAAAAAAAAAAAGCATTTAATTTGAGAAAAAGAGAAAAAACCAAAACCAAAAATGTTAAACTATGGTTATTGTAAGGAACGGATAAATCATATTGCGTAAAAAAAAATAGATGTTAACAACGTAAAAAAACAAAAAAAAAAACATAATATAGGCCGATGAATTGACAAATAAAAATACGATGTAAAAAATGTATTCTTAAAAAAAATTGAAATTTGTTTCCTTAAAAATGAATGAAAAACCAAACCGCACATCGTATAGGTAGTGCATATATGCGGTTTTTTACGTGCAAGAAAAAAAACGAAAAAAATTCAAAATATAAAAAAACTGAAAATTTATGCCGTGCTAATATAAAAAATTCACGGCACTGCATTCGTCAAAACAAAAAAATGACAGACCTGGCTTTAACAGATACTACTTTTTCCCCAACAGCCATGTTTTCTTTAACGTAGATAGGACCGTATAAAGTGTGATCCCATACAGGAGGATTGTTGGCACGATCTACTACTTCAATCCTGACTTCCACAGAACGAGACAAAGAAGGATATCCTTTGTCCTGCGCCATTACTTCCAGTTTGTAAGTTTCTCGCTACATATGCAAACACATGATTCCAGAACCGCAATATATTACATGCTTGTGTCGTTATGTTAGTAGTACACAAAATAAATATTCACTCATAAATTTACCCAACAAACTCTTCCATTGAATAAGCAACGCACTTACACAGGATAAAGCATTAGGCGGCAGCGTTGCAAATCAAAGGAAGTTATTGTTGAACCAAAGTTGCTAAATGTATACGAGCATTAAGATAAGGGAAGGAAGAAACGACCTGAAAGTGGTTAATTTTACACACCATACACCAATTAAAAATACTGGGGGAAAGACGATGAAGATTAGGTACATAGTTATTACTTCCATCACAGAGAAAAGCTACATCCAAGAAAAATATTTTGAAACAGATATACGACGGTGGTAACTGAGCAGTAAACGGACAGAAAATAAGGAAGTATGAAGATTTTTCTAAATAATATCGGCGGACTCATAGGAATTTACAAACCTGGCTTTTACCGATGTTACGACAGTACCAACAGTGACATTTTCTTTAATACTGTAGGGCCCGTATACGTTCATATCCCATATGGGTGGTTTATTGTTCCTGTCCACAACCTCCAAAGCAACTTCTACTTCAGCAAAAGTAATAGGTTCTCCACGATCGGATGCACGCGCACGTAATTTGTATTTGTCTCGCTATACCGAAAACGGAGCGAATCATAACATAAAATAAAAAATCAATAACATAGCAAAAACGTAAATATAAATGCACTAGCACAACTGAAAATGTAAAGCAAAAATCTAGATTTAAAAGCACCGCACCTAGGGTAATACACTACTAAAACAATTGATCAATACGTAAAATAGACTCAATTATGAAAAAAATCTCTAATAAACAGCAAACAAAAATACTTTAATCACAATATGTTTGCGAAATAACTTCAATTAGTAGTTTATATAAAAAATTACCGGTGATTATATTTATAAGTGAAAGGGAAAGAAATCGGAAATGCGGAATGCATCTAAAATTTTAATTAAAAAAGGTAACGAAAGTTAAAAGAGAAGAAAAATTCTCTAGGATTTCAACCATAAAAATTGAAATAATCGCACCATGTCGAGTTCTGAGGGTTAAAATTTAAAGTGAAACAATCTTTACATATTTTAAAATACTAAGGCCTAAAAACTATTAGAAACACTTTCACTCCCGAACCACTGGACGGAAACTGTGTCATTCCAAGGAAGATTTATTGCCATTTAGGAAGTCCGTAGCTCATCTGGGGGTAAAATTACCAATTTTTATCATCTGTGAGAACAGAAAACGGACAAAACATTTCTTGAGCTCGACGGAAAGGAGTAGAAAAGTGAACTGAAAAAAATCCTCGCCCCCTCTCTTGGTTCATCGTCTGTCGACTACTGGTTGGTGAGGTGGATATGATTTTCTGGCTCATTTTTTTTTTTTCCATCGGATTTTATTTGGGTCTACAAAAAATGTGTTAAAACAATTATTAGACACTACGCAAGTGAAGCTGCGGGTAACGGTTCATTTGCTATAAAAATGTTAGACTGAATATATATCAGGAATTGTAGGGAAAAAGCAAAGGCGGCATTCTCATCGAGCACGCTCAAAGCGAAACTTTTCTTCTAAAATACGCTTTTAAAAATCTTTATCAGGGTTTAAATAACCAAGTTTCACGAATAAAATCTAAAAGAGCAACAAATATGATTTACACTTATGAAATTATATTTATAGACAGGTGCTCAGTGACAGAAATAAGGAGGCCACGGGGCAGTCTCCATCACTTTTTAAAATAATTTAGTAAGTTGATATTATTTATTATTACCTCCTCTCAGCCCCACAAATATTATCATCCACAGCAGGGAACAAAAAACAAAAACACTTGAGACAACGGCTAAAAGTAATGAAGCATACTAAATAATATGGATGCAAAAAGTATGATAGAAAATTCAAACTTATAACAAAAGAACATTTTCATGCGAAAGTAGAGATGTATTCATTTATTCATTATGTTGACAGAAGCATTAATTTTCCTCAGTTACTCAATTTGAAAAGAATATTTAACCTGTGTTCACATCATGCACTAACAAAAATTTTTTTTTGCTTCCCATAAAAAAATGTGTAAATCAAAAATAAGGCTATTTTCAAGCTTTGGTATTTTAAATATTTTTCAAAAATAAGTTGATATTTGTGATGCATGAATCACAAGACGGCTATTTCTAAATTCTTTGCGGTGGTTAAATATACTTTGCACATGTCTGAATGCTATTATTTTAATGTTTAATACCCAAAAGATCTTTTGTGTTTTTTTTTTTTTTTTTTTTTTTTTTTTTACATGCATGAAGTAATAAAAAAATCATCAAGAAGTTCAGGTCTGGGTAACCCGGTAAAGGTACGTCAGACCTTTTCAAATACAAACTGAATCGTTTTTTTTTTACACTTCAAATCTGTTGAAAAGATTCTTACAGTGAACTAGTAAACAAAAATATGAAGCAAAAAGAGAATACAAAATGAAAATGTAAAACGTACAAGAAAAACAAAACTAATGAATATGTGACTTTTCAAACTGTCTAAGGAATTTGTTTTCCTTTTATCAAAGTAATGATTCCTGTGTTATCTGATCGCAAAATAGGTGGTCACAAAATATAGAAGGAAATTTCAGCCTTCAAACGCAAAAATAAAATCAAAATATATAAGGTTAAACCTAAAGAAAGTTCAGTATAAAATAAAAAAGACGAAAGACAAATTTAATGGAAGCAGATGCGAATGTTCAATAAAATCTGATCTTCTTCTATCGCCTAGAGCATCTGTATGTTGATACACCATTTCTCCTTTTTACTTTTTGCAATATTAAAACAGTGCCAGACGTTTGCAATGGCCAATCGGTGACATGACTTTTCAACTTTTTTGATTTATATGGCCAATATGTAATTTTATAGAGAATCAGTAATGGTTAAATCCTACAAAAAAAGCACATATGAAACTACTGTTAGGTGTTGGATTTGATTTTCAAAAAAAAGTATTTTAGGATTTTGACCAGTTTGGAAAATTACGGTTCATTCATTTTTCGTTCTTCATATGGAAAAAAGTTTTAAATCATTCACGATCGATATTATTAAAAAAAAAAACAAAAAAAAAAAACAAATAAGTTAAACAAGCATTGATTTTTAGATGAGATGTAATGAAAGGTAGTATATGTAGGTAAAAGAAGCTTGAGTAGAACAACGAAATGAGCTGCAGTGGATTCAAATCTGGAATAAGAATGGATATGAAAAATAAAAAAATCTGAAAAAATAAAAAATTCAAGAAGCACGCGTATTCTTTTCCACAAAATAAAACTTCAAAAAATACTACTAAACTTCATTTCAAGCATAAAGTAAACTAATGATGGCATTACTAAAGAAAAAAAATTTTTTTTTCACGTTTTGATGTATACAAGCCCCATTTGCGAAAGAGAAATGTCACGTTTGGCGGGCTCATTCATCTCAAAATTGAGACATCAAAAATTCGTCGTCTCCTGAAAAAATTGTTCAGGAAGGAGCAAAATACAAAATGCTTTTTTATACTTGTTCAGCAACTTTGGATGTATATATTATGTAGGTATCAGAAAAACAAAAATTAATAATAAAATTTAAGAAAAAAAAACAGCAAAAAAACCTACATAGAGTGTTGGCGAATAAGTATTGCGTGAAAAGTGTTTGGCTGTGTAAAAAATGGAGATGGGCGATAAGTTATAATCAAAATTGTACGTAAAAAAAAAAAAAAAAAAAAAAAACAAAATAACAAAATGACCAAAAATCAAAAACAAACATAATGTTAAACAAATATTTGAAAAAATTAGGTCTAGTCCGAGAAAAACAAAATAAAATTGCCCTAATTTTTTTCATTTAATTGAAAAATTAATTTAATAATAACTTAAAATCATCACACAACCAAGTAAAAAAAAAATTTGGGTCTATGTGGTGTAATCGCTAGGTGCTTAGCCTCGCAACCGTACGATCGTAGGTTCGAAACCAGTTAGAGTTACATTCCAAGTTCAAAATGACAATGTGCTGATCGGGCCCATTTGGTGGTCACACATGTTATGGGAAAATTCATGATGGAGATCACTAGCTCCCTTTCTTTCTCATTTTTGACTATACAGTATATAAACTAAGCTAACTGATAAAAACAGGTCGTAACATCGCAGATACGGGATAAGGATAAAGAAGTCAGCAAACGTCGCAATTTTTAATAAATTCAACAATTTCCCGGCACAATTTTTTGGTTTTAAAAATACACAAATTGTGCTGGGAAACTGTTGAATCCATTAAAAAATTCGATATCTATTGACTTATTTTTCTTGACTCCGTACCCGCGATGTCGCGGACACTTTTTTTACATAACATACATGGCGTTGAAGCAATCCATATACTGTATAGTCGAAGTTATCCATTGACATCGAATAAACTTCAGACGCTTGGTAATACTAAAACCCGATCATATAAGGAAAAAAAACAAAAAACAATAAATACGTTTTTAAATAGTTATAGGAATTAAAAAAGTAAATATGTACCCAAATAAAAAAACTTCCATATCAGGACTTCAAAATAAAATCTGCATGAAATGAATAACTCCAAAAAATTGTGAGCAGTGAAAAAATTCCATTAGAAAAATTTTAAAAATAAAAAATCATGTTAATTTAAGTGAACATGCAAAACCGACGTGATAATGATGTAAACAATCGCAATCATTTCATTCTAAATTGAATAATAGAACGGAGAAAAAAAAAATGGTCAGAGTGAAAAACGTAGAAAGCTTCCGACTTAATTATTCATGATCCTTTTATACTTGGAAAAGCGTGTATTGACGCACTATTGTGAGTTTTGACAAAGAAGCAAATATTTAATAGAGCTTTTTGAATAAAAAAACTTAAAAGAAAGAATAAATAAATGGTGACGATATCACAGCAATCATGTGCCACAGTGAAACTAATAATTACTCAACAACGCATATCAGTAATTAGTAATTTGTAATAAACTTACTCATTTTAAAATTAAGTGCATAAATTATATTATGTAACATGTTTTTTTCAAAGGAAAACAACTTGTAAATTTTATTGCTTTTTTCTTGAAAATATGTACGTTATTTTAATATAAAATTATAGAATTGAAAATGCAAAAGGAAATACTAGATTTGAAATTAGAAAGTGATGTACATATCAAAAAAATCCAGTGAATACAGTTTATAAGTGCATGAATTAATAATGAATAAGAATAAGGTGCATGTATAAGAGGAAACTTACATCCAAAGGTTTTCTCAAAACAATCCATCCAGATTCCGGTTGTATTTCGAAATAATCCAAATCTTGCGGGCTATCTGGCGCGCTAAGACTGTAGACAATAGCACCATTATTATCAGCATCTTCGTCAGAAGCAGACACCCTTAAAATATTAGTACCAATACTAGCATCTTGTTTAACGTTTTCAACATATTTCTGAAAATTAAAATACACGTAGAGTTGTAGGCTTATAATAAATTTCTTTCACATCTTTACTCTCAAAAAAATGCTAATAGCGTACCTGACGATCAAAGAGTGGAGGATTATCATTAATATCTGTTATCTCTACGGTGAACGAACAAACGCCTTCCAAAGAAGGATCTCCCTGATCAACAGCTTTCACAGTAACCGATACAAATTTTCCATCGTCACCTTCTCGATCAAAAACCTAAAATAAGAACATTATGAAAGTATATTTAAATCAATAATTTGTTTTTTTTCAGGCCGGTAAGAATATCTAACGCCGATTAAACATTTTTCGGGGTGATTCAGAGGATGGTCAATAAAATATACTTGACTTTGAGTAACCTGTAAAATTTAAATTTTGGCTGTTTAATTAGCTAGAATAATGAAAAATACCAGTAAAATTCGGGTAAATTTAAAAAGCGATAACTTTTGACCTAATGGAGCAACAGCTTCCCCGATTGGCTCATTTGACTCGCCATAACTCATTTCGCGCTTTCCAACACGGAAGTAATTTCACTATATCTTCATGTACATTTTGTTTTAAAGAATTACAGATAACTCACCTTATTCGATGTTATTTGACCACTTTCTTCATCCACAATAAATTTTGTTCCTTTTTGATTCGGTTGTTGCACAATAGAGTACTTGACTTGCCCATTGACTCCTTTATCTTCATCCGTAGCTTGGACCTATGACAAAAACATATTTTTTAAGTAAGAATTGGGAAAAACTACCGAATACGAAAATATATGGAGGCTAAGAAGACACATAACATACCAAAAATTGTAAAATGAAAACTAAAAATCATAATTTAAATTGAAAATTTTTTTTCATTTTTTTAATTTGTTTTTTACAATTTTTCAACTTTTAAACCCAAGACAATCAAAATTGAATGGTTTTCATTCCAAAAATTACAATACTTTTTTATTCATAATTATCAAAAAATCTTTAAAAATATCATAGGGATACAGCAAAACTCCCCTAAAATTCCGTAGGCTGTCTTAAATAATGATGTAAAAGAATTTGATCAACGGTTCAAAATTTATAAAGCTTACGTGAAAAAATTTTTTTTGAAAATCAACTATTTTTTAGTTGCATTTTTTTTTGTCATTCGACAGTATTATATTACGTAATAATAATAATAACAACACACCTTTATAACTTCATGTCCATTACCAGTTCCCTCCGAAATCTTCGGCGTATATTTACTACAATCTTTGAAAACTGGTTTATTATCGTTCACATCAGTAATAAATACTACGACTACAGCAGTACTGGTGTGAATCGTCAGGTCGCCATTCAAACAACAAGATCCATCATCAACAGCGGTAACGTTTAATTCATATTTGTCGCGATCTAACGTAATTGGTTTCGAATGCAAACGAATTACACCGGTGATCTCTTCGATAACAAACTGCCCAGAAGACGTTCCGCCACCGACGAAACCAAATCTACAAATTAAAGGGAAAAAAATAAAAACACAAAATACATTAATTTTGATTGTACAAAAATTTCATATCCCAGCGTTCTAACAACATTTTTAATTGATCGTCATCTAGTTTAACTAATAGTAATCAAATAAATTACTTGACATTATCGCCGTCTTTATCGGATGCCACAACAGTCGTAACTAATGTGTTAGGACCAGCATTTTCATCGACATTAGGCGTATATACTTGTTGAGAAAATTTAGGTTCTTCGTCGTTCTTATTTTTCGTATAGACTCGAACAGTAGCCGTACCCGTCTGAGGAGGTTCGCCTGAAGAAGAGAAATTTAAACGTTAATGATTTTCGTTAATCTGCTACATAAAATTTTGAAAAAAATTGCATACCTTTATCTTTTGCGGTGATAACAAATTCATAATAGGCGTTATTGTTGTCCGCATCCAGTTGCTTATTATTGCTGACAATACCAGAGGCGTCGACGACAAAATGATCATCGGATACGTGATATTCAATTTCTGCATTCGCACCGGAATCAGCATCAACGGCCTTAACTTTCAGAATTGACGTTCCCAATGGGTAGTCTTCGTCGACATTATGAGCTTGGTAATCGGGTAGTTCGAATTTTGGCGCATTGTCATTGACATCGGTGACACGAATGGTCAACTATAAAAACAGAAAAATAAATTTAATTCTACCTTTCAACTACAGGTTCCTACGCATGACTAAGAAAAAAAATGAAATTTTCTAATTTCAAATAAAAAATGCTATTGAACATCTAGGAATAGCGAATGTATAATGCTAAACTTTGTTTGAAAAAAAAAAAAGGTACGAGATACATATTACAGTAGGTACTTTTAAACATTTTTAGATTAAGAGAAATATTCATTATTTGATCAATTTCATATGGCTATTCTTTCGAAAATTACAGCTATATGAACCTTTTCATCCTTATCTTGATGCAAGAGAGAAAAGAAGGATATACTCAAATATTTACGTTTGCTGAAAAAGAAATACCAATTGAAAGGGTATCATTCATTCCGATTCCCTGAATGTGTATACTTTTCACTTTTGAATTTTGTTTGACTGCATGTGTCATAGATGAATAAATGATTGGACCTATACTGTAAGAGAATCTAAGAATTGAAAATTTTTTTATAGTTGTTTTTTAAAAAATACAAAGAAACAGAACTCTGTCACGAAGTTTGATGGTTCAATGGGAGAGACTTTACAGCGGTATCAAGCTTCTTTGTTAACGGGATGGATTCAAACGAAAAATTTGATCATTCACAACACAATTTCTTACCTCGACCGAAGTAGAAAATCCACCCGAGTCTTCAGTAGCCGTGACAGTTAAAGAATAAACATGGGGCTGACGCAAATCTTCGAAGTCCAATTCTTTAGCCAATTTAACGATACCGGATGAGGGTCCAATGTTGAAGGTACCAGCACCCTGTCCTTGTGCTTTCAATGTATATCGAATTTCACGATCCGCAAACGATTTTGCTTTCACTGATATTATGCTGTAAAACAGAGTTAGAATTTATCAATCGAAAATTTTGAAAACAAAAATATTATCCTAACAACAATAAAAATTGACGCACTCGGAATCTTTGCGTTGATTTTCAGGAATTTCCGCTTCATATGTCTGCATATAAAACTGAGGAGCTCGTTTTCCACCAACAATGGATAATCTTTCTTCTGGAGTTGATTGGTATCTTCGATCGTCAATACGACCATTTTGGTCTTCGGCTTTAACGTACAAAACGTACTCCATGTCGAGCTGAAACGGATCAGTTCCTCGGGTGCGAACCACTCCAGATCGTTCATCAACTTCGAATCGACCGCCGGCTGAAGATGAATTATGATATTATTTAAAAAACTCATTTTGAAAATTAAATTATTGGAGCAAATACATATTATTAAGGACGCATTATTGATGAAAAATCATCACAATAAACAAGATATACTTTTGCAAAATGATATCTTCATCAAATTGCACATTATTCATTTTAGCGTGCGAGATTTTCATTAATTTACAACTAAAACTCATAAATAATAAATACGATAGTTGTCTACAACCGTGGCGTAGATATAATTCAAGACTCTGGGAGGAGTTTTCAACAAGCAACAAAAACAATATCTACACCAAAAAACTAAATTATCGTCATTTATTAATTCGATGAGTTGTCTGTGCCCAGAAATACTATTTCTTCGGGAGTAGTGATGGTAAAGAATATTTGCTTTTTTTTTAAATGCTCAAGTATTTGAGCATTTACTCAGCAAATGTTTGAAAAATAAATGCTTGACATTTAAAAGCATATGCTCATGCTCAAAAATGAGAAAATTCTCGAGAATTTATGAGCATTTTCATTAATTTTGGTCTCTGGCCTAAATAAATTAATAATAAGTTTACAAAAAAACAAATTTTAAAAATAGACATTTATTATAAGAGTAAATCATTGCGTAAAATGTACTACACTCACACGGCTGTTTCCCATACTACATTTTGTTCCCAAGTTAATCCACTATCTAATGAGCATTCATAAAGTCTAAATGTTATCTTCACTTAAAACTCACGGAATATCTGGATTGAGTAAGCATATAATTATTGCAATTCACAAGTTTGCAACTGACTATATCTTGTTTTGAGAGGAAATAGTAAAAATGCTCTAGTTTGTTGAGAAAATGCTGAGCATGCTTGAGCTAATATTAAATGCTTAAATATTTGAAGCATAAACACGTGCTGACAAAATGCCTGAGCATACTTAGCATTTGCTCATCAATAATAAATGCTCGAACATTTACCATCACCATTCGGGATGGGGCTCCGGAGATTTGGAACCCCTAATTCACCAACAACTACGCCACTGTGGTACAAAAAAAAACATATGAGTAAACTTACTTCTATCTCGAACGATGAAATAATGAATATTTGCATCCGTATCTGGGTCCCTCGCTTGAAGTGTAAATACAGGAGTATTTGGTGGAGCGTTTAGTTGGACAACAGCTTGCATGGGCAATGGTCGATTGATAAAATAAGGCGGTTCGTCGTTAACATCCTTCAAAGCAATAATGATTCGTTGATTGTCAGTATCTGAAAAAATAAAAGCAGTTAAATAATTTGGAATGAAAGCATTTTTTTTGCCCCCCCAGAGAACAAGAAAGGTTTAGCTATAAAAATAATAAATTTTTAACACTTATACATACAAGCACGGATACTTACATTTTACTCCTGTTATATTGAAGGGCAAGCATGAAAAAGAGAAAAAAATTTTTTCATCGAATGTATAAACTCATGGTTTTTTTATAAAAAAACGTTATTTCGAATCAGCTATTATGAATTTTTTGAGGACATATTTTTTAAACGTAACATATCACATGAATCGAATGAAACTTTATTGTTATCTTGAGACCAAAGTAACCAATAAAAAGGATTTTTTGGAGAATATTTTAAAACTAACTTCCAGATTGTAAACACATAATTACAACTTAACCCCTAACAGCCAATATAACAGCGTTAAATCAAATCTGACCACTGCTACCACCAAAAAGAATTTAGAATACAATCAAATGAAGTGCATTTTGATATTTTAACATATTTCCACGCAATCCCTCAAATTTTCTCTATAGACCAAACGTTTGGCAAAGGTTTCTATGTTTCGTTCAAATTTCCAAAACTATCTCGGATTGTTCATAGAATGATGTAGGTACCATTAACAATGTACCTACTTTATAAATGGTAATCTCTAAGCATTCATTCTGTTTGAATTAAACCAATTTGAAATTAAACTTCCAATTTTTCAATTTTTAGATCCCTATAAGAGTAAACATTGGACTATAACATTTTCGGAACGAATGGGGTATAAAATGAAGTTATTGCCCAGTACGACACCACAGAATGAAATACCCTATACTTACATGACAATACAATTTCATAAAAAGAGGAATGCTGAAATTCAAAAATAAAGTCAACTTACGTGCGTCGTGTCCACTTTTAGTCAAGGTAATGTTATTGATTTCTACTCCATACTTCCCAGAATCGATTGCTAACTTTCCCATATCCATACTGCTTTTACCTAAATGCGTATAAAGATAAATTGAATGTGAAACCAATGTGTAGTTCATAATAGAATCTTCCAAAATCCAGACAAACTCATTTGTGCGATAACGATTTATAAATATGAAATGTAATGGTTGCGCGTTTAAGTTCTCTAAAATTTTTTGACAAAATTAAAAATATGTGGAGAGTAACGAAAAATACGGCATAAGCGAAGACGAGTATGGAGTTAAACAACTTTTTTCGAACGAAACTAAAATTCGAACAACACGCGTAGTCTATCGTATTATATAGCAGTTTCAAAAATTTTTATTCGAAAGCTGACTCCATCTCATTTCGTTCTTATTTCTTTCATCGATTAAAATGTTTTTCATGGAAGGTACTACGTCTTTAATTCAATTCAAAACACAATATCTGACTTAAAATACTCCCTCATATAAGAAGAACTGATTTAATTCTTAGAGAAACTAAGAAAGAAATTTCGCCTAAATTTATTCTTGATTTTTATAGTTCCGTATTTCTTCCTCCAATCTCAAATTCATCAACTATGGTTATATTGTCCGTGGTGAAATAAGATTTTTGCCATATACCTATATACAGTATGATATTGATGTTTTTTTCATTCACTAAATTTTTTCCACTTTCGCCTCCCTTTTTCAAAAAGCCTATATGATCATCAACCTTGATTTAATAGTAATAATTTGAATTTCTTGTAACTCCTTCCACATAAAATTCATTACTGCTTCAAACATTTCATTAATGAAAAGAAGTCGTAAATTTTTCGACGATTCAAAAATATATTACATTTTAGGCTCAACTTGAAACTTGTAATTGAAGAGAATTAAAACTACTTTCTTCCACAACATAGAGAATATAGCATCTATTTTATGATGTGCTATTCAAAGTGGTATAATTCAGAATTTTTTTTTCAGAAAATATGTCATTTTCGTTTTGGACACAAGTGAAAAAGACGATAAAATAAATCAAGACTGCCGGTAGACCATCAGCTAGTGGAAATGACAATACTGACGAATAACTCTACCAACAAAAAATTATAGTTTTTGCGCAGTGAATCTGTGGGTACTCATTGTAACATGGTTAGAACCTGTACATACATTCCTCCTATCAAAAAAAGTTTCATTACAGCTCTGTTTGCTACAGAAAAGTGTGGAACTAGAAGAAAAAACATTAGTTTTCAAAAAGGAGCCGAACTTCCTAACCCGACTCGTTGAGTAGGTTCTGATAAACAGCTATTTTCCGAACATATGATCTCGTCTATATCACACGCCTTTCTTATTGCAAAAATTCAATTCGAGATATTAATTATTTGTGTTTTGCCACTTCACAGAAAAGGATAGCTATTCTACCAATGTTTACGCCCATTAACCAATACGTGAAAAGCGCAATGAACTTAAAAATCTATAAAAGTACAATACTCTGTCTACGTTAAGATGTACCTGACGTCACAAACCATATTCACACATATCTGCATGAAACACATGTTTGTTTACGAAATATCCTCAATTGATGCTCATCATTATATAACAATGTAAATCTACATCATTTCGTTCCTTCTCAACCAAGAACCAACCGCAACGCCTGAAGTTGATTCCGACCACAGGTACATCTTAGCACAGCGACGTGTTGACCTTTAGGCAACGTGAAGAGCGTAAATGACTAAGCGACTTTAGAATTTGTGGAATAACCCCCCGATTTAGAACTAAGACCGCAGGGGACTCAACGGAGAGCCAACTTTTAACATAATTTGCACGAATTAGAACGTGCAAGTGTAGCGCTTTTTTGACATATCGAACACAGCTACTGTAACCATCAACGGTGAACCACTAATTTTTCTCTATCGCACAAAACAAGTGAATTTGCGTGAAAATCGAGAAAGATTATACAAATATCGCCACCGCCATGACACAAAATACACTGCACCTACCTCCGATTCCAGGATTCGTAATGACAACCCAAAAGTCGATTACTTTTTCCGGACCCAGCTCTTCGTAATCCCATTTCTTTTTCACTCTGACAGCGCCGCTCTGTTCGACAGATATCCACGGATTCTCTTCACGCATTTTGAACGTTTCCCGTTCCGCTTCTTTTTCCACTTGAAATACGACTTTACCCTCGTTCTCGCCATCTGTTTCCGACAGCTCAATCCGCTTTGTTGGCCGTACAGCACGTGTGACTCGTCGTTTGGTGATCCGATGCACAGAGTGCGGTTCGGACAACGACGACGACATCTTTTTCACAGCCCGATGCTGCGACGACGACGACGACGACTTTTGCACATTCTGCTGCACTTCTGTCAGACCTCCGTCACATAGATACCACATCGCGTTTCCGACGCATTTTTTGCGGACAAACCTCCGGTACGGATTGACGACGTCGTCATCGTCATCGTCATCGCCGCCGCCACCCTCGATGATGCCGATGCTGTTGTACAAATAATTGCTGGCTAACTTTCCAATAAACTGTCCATACAGGTCGTCCGTGATGATGGTTGTGGTGATGGTGGTGGTGGTGATGGCGGCAGCCGTGGCCATCATCGTCGTCATCGGTTGTCGGAACACGTGCAGCCAAATTTTGGCCGGTCGCTGCGACACGTAGAACGGCGGTCGCATGTCCCGCGCCTCCACCACAAACTCCATTTTCGAGCCGGCCGTCATATTTAGCGGATTCGCCGTCAGGACCACTTCGCCCGTTTGCGGCACCACAATTAAGACGTCGGTAGGAGTTGCCAGCTGATAGACGACGCTGTCTCTATCGTCGGCGTCGACGGCGTCCACAGCACCCAATACCGGAAATTCTTTAACGCCGAACGTTTTATTATATTCGTGTAACCACCTACGGCACGTAACCAATAATTATATTTTTCATTTTTTTTTCTTTCATTTCAGGGACAGTTAGAGGGAGGGGTGAGAGGAGGACAAAAATTAACATCTAACGACGGGGGAACAAACGTGTTTAGGCAAAAATCCAATCAATTAAGAGGAAATTTCTATTCGATTAGATTAGTCTATACTTAATACATGTAAGTATATGTATGTTATTTTCATAATGTAACGGAAATACCTTCTGAATGGTGTTATTAAATGGGGGCGGGTGGGCGCGAATACGTTTTAAAATGAGGAGAATGCCATATTTCTCACGTAAGAAGCCCTTTGTGCCTAACCAGAAACGATTAATTTCGACGTTTTTTTTCTTCTTAAATAGCGGTTCTAAATAAGCCAAATTCAAGTTGAGAAGTCACCAGCACGGTAAAGAATGCTGATCAAAACTCTCGCATATTCCTAAAATAGAATTTACTAGAAAAAAAAAATGAGAAGCATGAATAATGTGGAATCTACAGTGGGAGATATTTGATGGCGCGTAAACTGTTTCGGTCCTCCACAAACGATGAATCAATAGCGCGCAATCAAGTCATTAATAGCGCGCCTGTTGCCGCATGACGAATGTACTGATTGCACTCAGGTATAATTATCAACACATCGTCAACTACACGCCGCTATAAAAAATTTATTAAAATCGGATGTTATAACCAAGCAGTTTAAGACATGTTATCACGTCATCATGTTCAATATATTCATGATATGAGACATTATTATATAAAAATTGTGTATTCAGTTGTTTTCATCTTATAGCTTGCTCTTCCCTGAACGTTTGTCCACGTTATATCTAGCCCAACATCACCTCAGTATCTCTAATCGTTCTTTTAAAACTCCACCAAAAATGTATACAAAGTGGGATGCTTTTGTACCTTGGAAGCGGGAAATCGAAAAATTTAAAAAAAATAAAAAATGACCCTCATTTAATATTTGAATTCTCTGAAGTCTGCTCTTTTCTATAATTTATAAATTCATTATACTTTTCATTGAATTTCAGTTTCAAAAACCTCATAATTGCTATCAGTGAATAATATATCAAAATTATAACATACTCCATCAGCCAAAAAATGTCAAATGTTCGCCATCAAGATTTTAACTCCAGGTCCCTAAAGCAACCAGCGCGATTTTGACTGATGTACCAAAATTATTTTCACCAATTTCAGAACGTACACACAATACACGTAGGCTACTTTAATACGTCAATCAATAAACAAATTTTATTGAATTTCCCCCCACAAAAAAATTTGTTTCATCTTTATGTAACTTTTTTTTTAAGATTAGCTGAACGAATTTTCATGATTTTTCTTTTATTTTATTGCTGGAATATCATACAAAAACAGACGAAAGGATTTTTTGAAATAATTATTTTAAGTGAGATAAACAACTTTTTGCGTCGAAAAACGTCAAAACAAAAGTTATATTTAGTAAAAATATCAAAAATCAGACCCAAATAATTTGAATCCAAAACCCACGAGTTAAAAGTCCAAGTTAATTTTAAGAAAAAATGTGGCCAAAATTTCAGACCTGTATTTCTGATAGTTTTTTCAAAAAAAGTTTTTTTAAGTAGGTTTTCTATTAAAAATCTGCTTTTATATATATATATATGTATGTATGTATGTATGTATGTATATATGTATATGTGTCAAGGACGTAATTTACAGATTTTGTAGCCGATGGGTCGTATGGTAATTCCGGTAATACTATTTTATTTTGGCCATATAAAATGCCTAATTTTGTACTAATGGGAATGTAATTCGGAACAAATATTTATTATGATTTATTAATAACTTTTTAGTAAATAATTTCATAATTCTTAAAAATCTACTTTTTCTAACAAAGTTGCTGCTGCGTTAGTTTTTTTCTTTTCTATACCTTCATCTCATATCTACACTGCAATAGTTAGGAGTTGCTAAAAAAAAAAAAAAAAAAAAAAAAAAGGAGTTTAGGGGGCAAAACGCACATCTATATACAATCCCACTTTTTCTACATTTATCCGCGTTTTTTGGAATATTCACAACATTTTATTTTTGAAAAAAACTGCTCTTCTCCCACTTCGTGATTTCTCAGCTACTATTTAAGTTACAAAGATGAGGTTTGTACTATTGAAAAGAGGAGAAAATTTTCTTGAGTTCTCCAACAAAATTTATTTTTTTATCGCCATTAGTTTTTCACAAATCGGCCATAAGAAAACAGCAAATTAATGAGAAATTTGCCGATTTTTAATTTGTCATTTATTTCGAAAACCAATGATGGTAGAAAAATTTTTCAGCGCTGACCCTCTCCATTTTTTAACAACAAATTAATTTCCACCATCAGATTTCACCCAATACGAATTAATCACGAGATGACAGCGAGAGAAAATACAAGAGCAAAACTGGGCGCTCTGCGTATTGCTACATATTGTTATGTAGGTATATATATACTGCTTTCTGCATAATTTTTCGTCCCCATCGGACACTGAAGGTAACTCGCAGAAGTAGGTATATGATTTTGGTCATCTAGGATTTGTAACTGAAGCGGGTGGAGAGGGAGCATACCCCCTCCTCCCACGCTAATTATAATATAAATTTTAATCGACCACCATTTTATTGGCTCCCAAAATAACAAAAACACGAAAAAAGAGAATAGAATACCGGACCTATTTTCAAAAATTAGTATATTTAGAGTAAAAAAAAAAAAATTATAGCTTCAAACCGCTTCAAAATCGGACCAGAATAAGCTGAGAAAAATTGATTTTAGAAGTTGAAAATTTGAAGATACAGGAAAAGGACGGAACTTTTTGGGACAGGCAGTGTGACGTCAACAATCGACTCGCTGATACCATTCCCGTGTTATTATGTATGACACATTTCTATCAAGCATGGTACAGGTGGCAATTTTGGTCTGACATTCTCCAAATTTGGTAGATATTCGTAGGTAGACAAGAATGAGATCCATTGTTTTTTGTGTTGATTGGCCATAGGATACATCTGGTATAGGTCCGATGGTATTGTATTTTTAGCCGTTTAAAGGTTCTAAAATGCGTAATAACAAATAATTTCCGTAAAAGTGGTTTTACCAAGATTTTGAAGAAACTACCAAAGGGATCGGGGTAAAATTTTTACGATAAATTTTCCTTATGTTACTGCAAGTCTGATAAAAAGTTTGGTAGTTTCCGAGAAAAATTGGAAAGAAAAAATTGATACCTATAGAAAACTTTTAGTTCATGGTTTTGAGAAAACTAACAAATAAACAATGCTAAAATTTTCACGAAGTGTAGTCTTTATACGGGGACCAGGTTTGAAGAATGATTGCTGCCTATTGGTTTAGTAGTTTTAGAAAACAGAAACACAAAAAATTCCTGGAAAGTGATTTTTCAGAAATTTGAAAAAACCAAAAAATGGATTGGGTTGAAATTTTCTTGATAAATTGTCATTATGTGAGTACATGTTTGGTAGAAGTTTTGGTCGATAGTTCCAGAGAAAAATGTAAAACAGAAATGAAAAATTATTGGAGAAAAGAAAGTCAACTGTGTTGCTTCAAGTATAATATTTTACTTATTTATGGCACAACGGGTTACAAAACGTCTGTTAATCTACGTTTAATTTAATTTTTATTTTTTTATGTCATTAAATTTTTTTCTATATAGTAAATGAAAATTGGTAAACTGGCTTTTATTACGCTGGTGTTTTTTGTTTTTGTTTTGGTTATAAAATTCTTAATTTTTAATCAACAGCCTATTTACGAAGTTTGAAAATGCGGTATAAAATATGTAACTTTTTATCAACATATGAAATTTAACAGAATCATTATTTCTGATTTACAAATTCACCTACCAACTTTTTCCCAATTTTAAGTACATATTAAACTGAAATTTTTTTTTTTTTTGGAAAACCTACAATTTTTATTAGAGCCGATTTACCTAGCTGGTTGTTTTCTTACATAGAATTCTTACATAGAATCCATGAGATCTTTTTACAATTATCTTTAAAAAAATGGTTTGATTCAAAGAACAGCTGCAGCTAATGAATGTAAATGAAACTATACTTATTCATTATGAAAAAAATTTTCATCAAATTCAACATCAGCTTTAACCGCATGTTAAATAAACCCAAGGAATCAAATTTCAGCCTTACTGAATGAAAATCATCCCTTAACACTGAAAACTAATTTTAATCCCCCACGGCTGAAACCCTGGACATATTTTCATAAAAGTTTACATTAGCTTTCATTACATTCAAAACTACTAATGCATCAAATTTCAGTAATATCAAATGATCATTATGTCCTAAATCCAGTTGGAATTTTCTTCAGCTCCCATGGTGGAACCACTTGACTGATTTCCATGAAAATCAAATTTCAAATTTAATTATACTCAGATCCATCTGTGAAGCAAATTTTAGCCTCATCGAATAATAAATGTCTTAATTCTCATTGGTGGAACTTATTTTGGTCCCCTACTCCTCAACTCCTCGACCAATGTGTACTAAAAGCAATTCCACATGAGATTATGCTAAAATCTATCCACATACAAAATTTCAGCCTTATTGAACTAAAATTGCAACATCTATCTTGTTTACAAAAAATCTTGTGTCAATTATTGACCTCATAGTTACAGATTATTCAACAAGGTACTGTTTTTGGTACAGTAACACTTTAACGCTTAATATCTCCATTCGTATTTGAGATTTTTAATTTTTTTTTAGATTTGCTAATTATGTAGTTGAAATTGTTGTTCTCAATGCTGAAAACTCATTTTAAAATTTACTTCCAATACCCTATTGATCACAAAAAAAGTAGAAAATTCGCTTCAATTTTTTGTGATTTTACAAACTCATGCAGTACCTTTTAGCTTTTGGTAAGACATTTTACTCAGATATATGCATGAGGATGATAAGAGATGAACCACCATTTTGGGTTGTATATATATGTTGAGAAGTCTGAGATTTTTTGATGTCAAAATAAAAATATTTTTCAATTCATAATGACAACATAATATGACATCATGCAGACTGAGAAGCTTAGATTAAGACAATATAATATGAAGACAATAACCAAATGAAATTCTCTTTCAGACAATTCTATTAATATTTTGTCAATTTTATATTGCAGAGTTATCAGGTAAATAATTCACACATTGTATAGACGACAAGATTTCATTTGGTTGACAGATAATTCAAGACAAAATACGACGAAATGTAGAATTGAATGCATGGTAAAAATTCAACTAATAACCCTCATACTGCCAATGTCTTGCTTTATTGCTTCGCTTATTGTATGTCGACAATTAGGTTTTTTTTTCTGCTTATACTTATATTCATGACGACTAAATGAAGACAATGAGTGGGGAAACCTTGTAGACAAGAAAGACTACTTTGTGAAACAAAGTCTACTTTTCAAACAATCTTGTCTAAGAGATACCCGGTACTAGGTTTGTTTTACAAGTAGCCCTTCTCGTGTAGGCGGATAGCAGCAAGTCCAAGTCTCGAGTCATACATTAAAGTCCTCGCATAAGCAATTCTATGTATCTTACCATCTACGGATGTAGACACTTCAAACTGACATCTACCTATGAAGACACTAGGATGGTAATAGAACTTAGGCTAGATTAGGTTGAAGACAAAAGACAGTTAGGGATTATTCTTTGTATCATGAAGAATTAGTAATGACAATTAAAGTTTCCCTATCATGTCATTCATATCACACTTTAATGTGATCTTTCTTTAGAACACCTTTGGGTGATGATTAATAGTCGACAATACGATCAAATGGAGTTCTTGTCATTATTTAAAAAGGAAATTTGATGTGTTGCTGACAAACTTTTTCAACAAGCTTTGTTCAAGATGACTGCACTGCTCTGTCAATGAAGGCCCTGTAGAGCCTTCCTTAGCACATAGTGATGTCTTGGTTCCAATCCATCTTCATTTGCATTAGTAATATTTTTTCACCTCACTCATCCACATTTTTACACACGGAAACTTCGAAGCCTAAAGTTATTAATAGGAGTCTTTCACACAACAAAATTGCCATCTCTTATGAAGACAAACAAATAGGTGAAGACAAAAGAATTTTCTGATAGTTTCCCCTACTTGTTGTCCACAATAGTTTTTTTATTTTTTTTTATTTTACTAATTCTTTTGTAATTATATGTCTTTAACAAAATAATTCTGGTTTTTTTGTTTTTGTAGGTTTTGACCCTTGTATGGATTGAAACTTCGTTAAGTTCTTCTATCAACACTCCAGGCTTATTGCTGATTTATTCAAGACATATATATTTGCTGACTAAATATGTAGACAAGGTAAGCTATGTTCCGCCATGTTCAAGAAACTTAACTCAAGTCAAAAAGAATTCAGCTATAGGACACTTCAAAGTTAAAAAAAAAAGGTCTTGAATTGTAGAGAATTTTAAGACAAACTCGATATCAGTGTTTTGGCTGCATGATGTCTTATCCGTAGGGCATTATGACGTCATTAGCACTTAAATACCAACATACATGTAGGTTGAACAATATGAGCCATTTGATTTCAGATGCCTCAATGTATATATGTAAAATGTACAATTAATGAAAACACAAAAAACACAATATGATGACTCATTTCTTATCATTGTCATGCACATACCTAGAAATAAAGAGCCTTTTACTTTTGGCAAGCATTATAAATGATTCATTGAACATAAAGGGAATAAAATTTGCAGGGCCAAAAAAGAGACCGAATTTGAATTTGGCTATAACATTATTTGATAACTCGAACTGGAGCAAGGTATAAATATTTATTTGAACTTGGCCACAATATATACAAGGATTGAGCTAAAGTTATATGGAATATTTTAGACAAGTTAACACACTGGGGTGCATTCAGAATGAATGCCAGGGTAACAACCAATAGGGCACTACAACCATTCAGAGAGGACTGTTATTACCTGGATAATCACCTAAATTGTTCAGAATAAGTTGATTATTTTATCAGAGTAGGATGAGTTTTATTCTGATAAATAGTTGGTGAAAAATTACCTGAATGATTTTTATTTGTTAATGCAGTATTATTTTGATAAGAATGTGAAATATTTAATGACAATCTATTGTATTTCAATTATTTACCCTAACATTAGGAGAAATCATTAGTTTTAAACTGGATAAATTTTGGGTAATATTTCAACTTTTTTATAATAACCATGGTTGTTTTGGTTATTCACTCAGAACATGCTTTTGATAGAAAAATAGTTTCAAAAGTCAGTAGGAAAATTTTATACCACTAAGTAAGTGCTAATGTGATTTACAGTTCCAATTCCTTTCTCTTTGAAAAGCTAACACATTTGTGATGGAAGTGGGATAGTTTGTCTCAACTAAAAACTGATGCAAGTTTTATTACATTGACTTTATGGGAATGTTTCAACTAGTCTAAACAGTCTAAAACTTTAGATTGGGCCATGCAGAAGAACCGAATGAATCACTCAAGTCTATGATGATTCACTAAAACAAATTTTTTCTAAACAGTGATTCATACAAATGCATCCGTTTTCGAACCTCATCAATTCTTCAAATTGTTTCTGAATGAGCATGAAAATCAATTTATCAATAATATTACAGCATTAAAGTGCCAAAGAAATATCAAATATGTGAAATATGACATCGAAGTAGGTATGCAATGGGAAGGAAAAAACTGACTCATTTGTGTATGAACGTCGTTCCCGGCTGAGTTCCTGTGCCATAGCTTCAGCCAAATTCGAGTAAATTTATTTACACGTTCAATAACTTGGGCACAATTTGAAAGCAGCTGAAAAACGTGATCAACAATAACCATAAAAAAAAGAAATTATTTTAAATTAAATTTACCTTTGAAAATTTCCCACGTAAAACTGATAAACGGGAAGTTTAAAAACAGGACTATTGTCGTTTTCGTCGAGCACTTCGATGAATACTTTGGCAGTGATTTTATCCAGTCCTTTGACATCGGTAACTTGTATCGTCAGATTGTATCGACTTTTCTCCTCTCGGTCAAACGTTTTCTTGGACAAAATTTTGAAAGAGTTAACATACGAGCCGTTCTGATTGATTTCCGTATTTACGTGTTTCAGTACGAAAGCGTCGTCGTCATTGCCATCGATGATCCGATGTTTGAGCACGGGGTACGAGTCCGAGCTGGGATGCAGACCCTCTCCGATTACGTAGATATTTGGTAAGCCGATGACGCGCGTGAATGGAGGCTGATTCTCCAGAATCGTGCCACCTTCGTAAACGTCTCGACTAAACCTCAGCATTTTGCCGGTGCTCATCACATGCAGTTTCAGAATATGGGTAATGTTTCCATTCGGAATCTCTTCGACGACCACCAATTTAATTTGTTTGTTAATTAGCGGCGTCAATTTCGACACGGTCATAAGTTGGCCATTGTTCAGAATGGAGAAATACGATGAATATTCACTTTTCAGCAAATGATAAATGTTATAATGTTGAGGATTTTGTTCTTGAAACGTTTGAACAATATAACCTGGATACACATCATGCGGAACGATACCAATATGACGATTATCGGTGTACTCTTTATATCGGCTACAAAAATTTACGTCCAACAATGTCAGTATCACAATAACGACTTCCAATAGTCGCATAAAAAAATTTTTTTTCATCTTCAGTTGCGAGCGCGGTCTTCCTCTCCCGACAATATTCGATTTTCTCAGAGTAATTTACTTCGCAGTTGGAGCACCCATAAAACTAATTCGGACCTGCGACAGAAAGAAAAAAAAGGAGGTTGAACTTTACGTTTTTTCGTCTGATATTAAGAAAATTAAAAGATACGTAACCACAAATGAAAAATGAACGAATACAAATTCTTATTTCTATTAGTTCCAATTCGTTCGCATGGTTTTGTGTTTCGTCAATTAAGATGTAAGTAAAGTGGTAAAAGAACTATAAAATTGACGATAAACAATTTAATTTATCACTGTACTTGCGAAACAAACAATAGTTTTTTTTTTTTTTTTTTTTTTTTTTTGCAAACATTATTAATAGCAAACTGAAGATATTGGTTGGTACTGAAAAAGCATATCAAGCATAATCCCACAATGATAACCAGAAATAGCAAATATAATAAAATTATTTCATGAAATGAAATACTCGAGGAATATTTTCAAATAGGTAGTCCGAATAACAAATTAACACAAGATTCATCAAAAGGTCTATGTTTGAAACAGTGGCGGGTCTAGAAACTCATTTTTTTGGCGGTGGGGTGTAGTGAAAGTGTAGGAGATATGTTACTAAAGAATTCGTATTAACACTCACGCACAAAAAGAACTATTAATATTTCCACCAGATTTCGGAGATAGTCGTGGTCCCCTAACCCCCGGATTCGCCCTTGGTTCGCGAACCGCCATGGGCCTGATTTCATTGTGAAGCTTAGGAGAACAAATTCCTCATTCAAATTTGACCCATAAATTTCAAATTAAACTACCTCCAATTTTAAAAATAGTTATTTGTGATATAAGTTCCGCTCGTGCTGCAAAATTCACACTCGTATCAAAATCCGACTTTGAACCCGTGTCATACATTATTTTTTGCAACAGCCTCCCCCCTCAAAAAAAAAAAAAAGGAAAAAATTTGTTTTTTTAAAAACTGAGGAGGTAGACGCTGGTCCGAACAAGGAAGTGATCTAGCCGGGCGAAAAAGTCAATTTTAGACGGCGTATGCGCCCAACATTATTTTTTCGCGTAGTACTAAAATTTGCCACTTTTTGTTCAATCAAGTGGCATTAAAGAACGTATTTTTCGGTTGGGTGTTGCAAAAATACATTTATCAGATCTTCAAATGCAAATTTGAAAATTTTGTAGATAATGTGTTCAAGAAAAATTAGAAATTTTGGCATCTAAACAGTTCGGCAATGTGTTGATTCCCTGAATGATTTTACTGGATCTTTCGCACAGTCATTGTCAATAAAATCATAATGAGATATGAAGAAAAAAATCACATCTCTCCTTCATGAAACATTAGTTTTCTGGTTTGGAATAGATTTCTCAATTGTTTTAAACATATCGCAGATTCTTCACTCTACATGTGTCTAACGGGGCGAATTTTCCCCTAATCTTCTAGGGGGAAAATTATAATTTCTAGAAATATTTATTACCATGTCCCGTTTCAATTACGCTTATGACCATGGTTCAAAAAACGTTGAAAGCAGATTCGAAGTTAGTTAATTTCACCATAAATATCATACAAAACCTCAACAAATTTTAAAAACGAAAAGACAGACTCATAAGGAATTCTATGACTACTTTTACCATTTTTTTATTGTTTCATTAGAAGACGCGTCAATTAACGGATAAATAAAAAAAAAAAAAAAACAGATTTATACAAAATACTTTATCATATTTGAATTTGATACTTTTCCTTAGATGAAAACATCTCGATTAAAATAAGGTACAGCAAATTTTTCGACATATGATACTTCTCTTCGATTTCGTCAAATCAAAAGTAAGAGATTATACGACGATTTTTATTGACAGAAACATAAAATATATTTTTATTCAACCCAAAACACTCGTTTCTTTATTAGTTCGATCATAAAAAAAAATTATCGAGATCAAACTATAAGTAAGATAGAAAAAAAGTTATTTTCACAGTAGTGAACAATTCGTCCATTAAACAGCTTAATCTCGATAAATGTTTCAGTACTTATCACATAAATCGTCTTTAGCCTACCTACCGATTAATACCTAATTGGATGTAATTTCGCACAAATCAGTCGGGTTCAAGAGAGAAAGAGTGGGAAAAAAGTAGAAAACGAATCAATTAAAAACACTACTATCAAATTAGTTACGGTGTCTTCGCTACAATTCCTCCGTGAAATTTACAAGCGTAACAAACCGATTCATTGGTTGAATAAGATCTTTATACTCGTAAAATATTGAATTTATCAACCGAAAAAAAAAAAAAAAAAATCCAATGATCACATTTACTAAAATCTTTCAGATCTACAGACTTACATGTAAGTGGTGAATAGTGGGTGGGACAGAGAGGGAGCAGGTACATGCACAAAGAAATGTTTCACTAAATGGTTCGATTCTTATCACCGAAAAAATTTAATAAAAAATACAATGACGTAATCGACCAGTCGGTAAACAATGCGAAATTGTCGACACTTTCATTTAGGAAAAATTCAAAAATTAAGTAACATAGAAATCTTATATTGCACCAATTTATGATAAATTAATACGACAGACAAAAATTATTTAGTTGAAAAACTGTTACGGACCAGTTTTGACATAGAAAATTTCACCTCTATTTCTCGAGTGGTCAACTCAAAATCCTAGAAAAACCATTATTTCAGCCATTTTTTCTTTTCCTATTTTCTCGGAAACTAATGAACCAATAGGCATCAAACCTCCATCAGACTTGCACATACATGAGAACGATGTATCACGAAAACTTTAGTTCCATCTTTTCTGTAATTTCCTCAGAATCCTAGAAAAACCACTTTTCTAGGAATTTTTTGTTTTTCATTTTTTCTTAGAAACTACGGAACTATTAGCCACTAAACGATCAGACTTGGTCCTACATAAGGAATAACTCTTTCGTGAAAATTTCAGCATTATCTGTTTCGTAGTTTTCTTAAAATCGTGAACACAAAATTTGGACATACATACAAACGTTACATATATTCACACATAGTGATGGTAAATGCTCAAGCATTTAATATTGGCTCAAGCATGCTCAGCATTTTCTCAGCACGCTAAAGAACATTTTTAATATATTCTCTTAAAACAAGACGTAATCAGTTGCACACTTGCGAATTGCAATAATTACATTCTTACTCAATCTAGATGTTCCGTGAATTTTAAGTGAAGATAAAATTTAGACTTTATGGATGCTCATTAGATAGGGTACTTATTTGAGAACAAAATGTAGTATGGGAAAGAGCCGTGTGAGCGCACTAGATTGCACACAATGATTTACTCTTATAATAACTGTCTATTTCGAAAATTGATTTTTTGTAAACTTATTATTCATTTATTTAGGCCAGAAATCAAAATTAATGAAAATGCTCATAAATTCTCGAGCATTTTCTCATTTTTGAGTATACGCTTATTATTAAGCATACGTTTTTAGACGTCAAGCTTATTTTTCAAGTAACTGCTGAGAAAATGCTTTTGAGCATTAAAAAAAAAAGAAAATGCTCGTAACCATCACTACTTCCGAATAAAAAAAAATTCGATCAAAATGGGAAAATGGTACAAATCCTTTTTTTTTTGTCACGAAATGGATAATTTTCATCATCCACACCCCTAACTCTTTTGTGTGGTCGATTTTAATACCTCGTCTGCAATCAAACTAAGTAAAAATTAGTAGTGAATAGACTGTGTTGCATTGGCGTATTCAAGAGGAGAGAGGAGTCCGATGATATATCTGTACCTCCTCTTGTTAATTTCAAATTTTTAACAACTCTTATTAAATTTAATCTTCCAGTTTGACTGGGATCCATCTGATTTTCTCATTCCACGTCAAAAGAGACATAATGACGCCAAAAAGTCAAGAAATTTTCAAAACTTTTGAAAACCGGCTTTTCTAGTCGCGCTTGCTATGTTGGAGCGCCATTATGTTCGAATTACAATAGCCTGAACTAGCGAAACAAAAACATCGACATCACTTTGCTGATTTAAAATAAGTGAGTAAATTATGATCAACTAGAGTACCCTTTCAAATTTTACGAAAAACTAATTGGCCCGTAGAAAAGATTTAAATTTTCATAGCCAAGTAATTCGCCATCCATCGTTGGAAGAATTACACCATCATTACACCATATTCGAAGTTCGTTATCACTTTATTTACGATCGAAGCTTTTTACCCAGTTTGCTCGCAAACGCGGTATTATCTTTCTTTCATTGCGTTTTCCCTGCTTTTTCTGTACTCGTATGATACCTACTTTCGCAGCCACTCGTTGCACAAATTCCATTTCTTCCCCTCTTTTTCCATTTACATTTTATTTTTTCTTCTTGAAGAAAAGGACGTTTCAAAGGGACGTTCCCTAACTTAATGTGAGTAAAGCAAATCTTATGTGATGCGTAGGCTTACACCGGAGGACCACCGAAAATCGATATTTTTGAACCCCTAGGGTGAGTAATATTTAACAACCGGCCACCGAATTCGTCTCAACTTTGTTAAAAACGATCACGAAGGGCGATGAGTCAACAGATCGCACAAAAAATCAGCATGATGAAAATACCAAATTTCGATACGAATGCTAACAAGTCTTTAGATAGTTTTAGGTCATAAAGTAAAGAAATTATACGAGAAATAGGGTACGTGCAGTACGTGCAGTACGTGCAGTGGTAGTATTACCAAGTTGGAACTAAGAGGGTACGACAGTAAGGCCTTCTCGAAATAACAAAAAACAAAATATTAGTAAACAAAAAAATGAAAAATAAAGGAAACAATAATTATTTTTAATACTAGTATCAAAATCAGCTACTTTGCACGCGAGTCACACTCAATTTTTTGCAGCATCTTCCCCCCAAAAAAATAAATAAATAAATAAACAAAGAGTAAAATATTTGTTTGTTGTAAAGCAAAATAATAATGAATAATTTTACTTTTTTAACAACGGTAAAAAAAGTGAAAAGAGAAAATGGTAATGAAAAATAAATTGAAGGTGGTAATGTTGTTTCATTGTTTACAGAACAAATATAAAAACGAAAGAAAACAAAAAATGAACGACTCTTAATTTTTAAATAAGTTTTCTTCAGAAAATCTACTTATTACACTTAGTGTGGTATTAGTTGCCACAGTTAAGGGTGGGTACGTTTTTTGTTTCATGACCTCAGGAAAATTTTGGCATCAATAACTCAAATTCATAAATGTATTTATATATATATACATATTACACAAATAGATAGATAAAAGTTAATTTCTTGTTCCCATGGTACAGGTTGAAATTTTTATCTAATAACCACAAAATTTGGTAAGAACATTTGTACTAAGCTAAGGACCAGATCTATTGTTTTTGGTGTGGATCAGCCTGATGGTACTTCCGGTACAACCAATTTTGTTTTTATTTTGGCTATAAAATGCTCAATTTTGCACCAACTGTTATAAAACTCAGAATAAATATTTATTTCACTTTGTTGTAGTATGCAATCAATTTTGGCATGGATTGGCCAGATGGTACTTCCAGTACTGCTATTTTTCTTTTTATATTGGTCATAAAATGCAGAAAATTATTGACTCGAAATCATTATATGTCATAATTTTCGTTCAAAATATGTGATTTTATGTAGCTGGTTGAAATCATGACTCGCCAGAAAATGTAAGCTATTTTGATCATTCAATGAATTCATCCTAGCTGATCAAATTAGCATCCACTGTCATGCAGAAAATAAAAATGTTATCACATTAAATGTTTTAGTCCTGAGCCTACTGAAACTGTGACTTTTTTATTTGGGAATTTTCCAAAGTCCAAAAGTCCCAACTGATGAACAACTGGGCACGATTTTCCCAACTTTCAAAAAGTTTGGGGGAGCATCCACCCAATCCCCCTTCGGTATGCCACTGTATATTATTCATTAAAACAACAAAGTTTTTGAAATCAAAATTAAACGATAAATACATAAAATGAATATTACAGGTATATTGTAGCAAAGCATCATTTTTCATTTTTTTACTATTTTCCGATTTCTCATTTTAACGTAAATTTCTTCCTCCATGAATTATAGCATACAAAGTACCTTATCGGACTATTTAATTAGTTCCAACTCCAAAACATATTTTGAAGAAAAATCTGGAAAAAGATTTCCATATATCTTGAAACGTGAATTTCATCGTTTTTCTTTAAAACTCGGTAGTTCATCCCAAATTTGAATCCCCAGTTTAAAAATAATGAGAAGAAATTTCAAGGAAGCACAGATATGGGT
The DNA here is from genome assembly GCA_011428145.1 of Ericerus pela. NCBI lineage: Eukaryota > Metazoa > Arthropoda > Insecta > Hemiptera > Coccidae > Ericerus > Ericerus pela. The sequence goes on from WOFM01002046.1 coordinate 99,177, forward strand.
CAAAGGATATATGTGATACGGCTAAGAAAAAATTCAATGTGCACATGAAGTCTAACGTCAAAACTGAAGGAAAAAAGTGATTGAGATACTCATGAATTCAACGTTTTTAAAATTTTACTATCCCTTTTTTGGTCTTTCGTACTTCTCATTTAAGGAAGTAATGAAGAATTTATCATGAAGTTGACTCATTCGATATAACTGTACTGATTGGATCATTGTTAAAATAGGCAGCTGAATGGGAGTGTAGGCATTTCCTCATATTGACCCATTGTTCCTATAATTTTGAAAAGAAACTACCTCAGCAAATGAGATATTTTCATTGTACTGTTCGGTTATATCACAGTCTGAAGTACTTATCTCAAAACTCTCACACACAGATACATAGTGAATTTCAGTTGCGTTGCTAAATATACATTTGTAATTTATCAAATAAGACTTTCTAGACGAACTCCCTGCATTATAAATGCTTTCAGAGAGAACAATAGTGAAATTCGACAGATTTTTCAAGCTACACCCAAACGCCCACCGCCAATACGTCTTCAGGTTATGGTATTGAAATTTCCGCTAGGCCCATCTATTGACAAATTAAAAGCAGAGCGTTCGCGAATGTAGGTCAAATGAAAATGAACGAAGTTCACAACGAAAATACGAGAACATGGACCTTGGTAACGAACGAAGCCATCATCATTTTAGTGTATTTTCCAAAGGAAAATACAAGTTAGTATTTCATTCAGTGCAAGGGAAGGACATGGGGCAGGACTTGTGGACAAGCGCCAATTCTGAGTCGTAGATCACGAATATTATATAGGTCATTAAAATTCTTCTGTACACAATATATATATATATATATATACACACACAGTATTCGGTGAGATGTTTGCCAGACTTGAAATTTGGATATAACTAGGTACCACTAAGAAAAAATTCCTCTTAAAAGTTTCTCCAGTACAGGTTTTGTAAATTTGAAAATTCGTGATGTTGTGATGAAGAAATTTAAAACAAACTGGAGGGCAGAGCTTTGAAACTTCGGATCAAAGTAAATTCTGACTTGATTATGATAAAAGTTTATCTTAATAGGTCTTGCCTTTTTTTTTAGAACTGTCGGAGTTATCGGAAGTGCGAGTTTGAAAATTTGGAATTCAATACTAGAAATACTTGAGAAAAAAATTTAATAAGAGATGCTGAGGACTTAGATACAAGTACAATTAGGCATTATAACGAAACACTAAAAAAAATTGTTCACACTTAGATCTCTACAGTCAGTCAATTTTCCATACATAGGTGCATAACAGGTAGCCTATCTTCTTCCAATTTTATAATCTCATAACTAGGTCAGTTTCAAAAATAGAAAAACTTGTAAGAGAATTTTTTCTTTGTGGTACCTGGTTATATCCAAATTTCAAGTCTAATAAACCTCTAACCAAAGACTGGTATATATAAATATATATTCACTTCTTGCTTATTTTGGCACTTTTTGGGAGTCTGTGAAGCCTCCGATGTTTAACCTATGGCAATAAAACTTGGGAGAGTCTTAGAAGCTTTCGTGTTAAAATTTTTAAAATTCGTCTGCTAGTTTCAAAAGGAGGAGTTCTCAAAGTTTTGCACACCCACCACGTTGTCATCACAATAACTCCCATAAATTAAAAGATTTTGGGTTGAAATTTTTATGGCAGTTGGAAACAATTAAGAACTGGTTTGGTATCGAATTTGAGCGAAATCGGTCAGCTGGTTTTCGAATGGCAGCTATTACAAATTTGACACTTTTCGAAAATACACTTACCGCGGTTGATGCGCTGCGAAGATATTTATAGAGTGCATACAGGGAGAAATTTAAAAAAAAAAAAAAATCCACATCAAAAGAAAAGTATAATTAGAAATTTTGTATATTAAATATTTTATTTTGACTGTATAGCAACGTTGCCGAAGATTTTTTCCATATGCGAAGGTGGTTATAAATTATTAAAGGTACTGGATAAAACGAAACGAACGATACAGGAATCAAGATATAGGCTGTACCTAACGCATCACCTACAATCACCATAACGTCGAGGTTCAATAACCCATTTTTTCTCGCTCTCTCTCTTTCCCTCTGACTCTTGCTCCATACGAATGCTGACTGATGTAAATACAGTATGCGCGCATGTGCAATTCAAGACACAGTATATCAAGGAAAAAATAAAATACGCTATCCGTACACTCAAAAGAGAGTGAAAAAAAAAACATACACAAGAAAAAAAAGAACAGACGTCCCACAATGGAAAACCATAACGTTCACTGAACTGGACCGAGAAGATGATTCTGTCAATCAGCCACAGTATTTTTGCGCCAACCGATGGGATACACAGTTTTTTTCATCTTCACGAAAATATTTTAACGCTTTAATTTGAAAGAAGAGGATGAAAAAAAAATACAATAAAATAACGAAATCGACATAAAAAAAACAAAAAAAAAACGATTAATAGACTAAGATCGGAATCATAATGGTACTTGTAACCGAACAAAATTAATCGATACGAAACCTATTTTATTTCTGATTCGTTTCACGGTTAAATATGCTCAACCATTCAGTTTTATTATAGTCCATCATACGTTGGAGAAAGGAAATAATGAGAAATATTTTCCGAATAGACTCTGTGGCGATGATAAAAATGACAAAATAACGGAGACTGACTAATTTTGTCCGTGGGATCCATACGCGGTAATTAAATACGGACACAACGAAAAAAGGCGAGCGTTCGTCAAAACTCCATTCCATTTTTAACATCCTGTTTTCTCGGATGTAGTAAAAGCGTATACTGTTTTAAACACCCATTCCATCTCCTACAGGAATGCTCAGGATAGTACACCGAAGGGTGTCGATATAGGTGAACGAGAACGACGAAGTATAGAAATCAAGGGCAGAAGTAACCCTGAATCGAAACGACACACACGGTCAGCACATCAGAGGGTGGAAAACGAAATGAAATATCTCTGCCGCGCATCAACAGCGGTAGGTGTGTATTTTCGAAAAGTGTCAAATTTTGTAATGACTGCCATTCGAAAAACCAGACACCGATTTCGCTCAAATTTAATAAAAAATCAGTCACTAATAGTCTCCAACTGCCATAACAATTTCAAGCCAAAATCTTTTAATTTACGGGAGTTATCGTGATGACAACACGGTGGGTTTGCGAAACTTTGAGAACCCCTTCCTCTGAAACTAGTAGATAAATTTAATAAATTTTAACACAAATGTGTAGCCCATGAAAGCTTCCTAAGACTACCCTAAGTTTCATTACCATAGGTCAAACAGCGGAGGTTCCACAGACTCCCAAAAAGTGCCAAAATCAGCAAAAAATGGATATATATATATATATATATAAAATTATTGTGTACAAAAAAATTTGAGTGACCAATATATTCGTGATCTACAACTCAGGATCATTTTTCTGATCTAATACCAACTAGAACTAAAATATTACCAGGGATTCGAATAATAATACGAACATTAAAAAAATGGAAACTCGCTTGGTTTCGTCGCATTACCAACGGCATTTCTGAAATCGTTATTCCAAAAAACATATCGCATATTCACAATTTTCCATTATTAAGTTCATTTAAATCACTTTAAGAACAGATAAACGAATATTAATGGAAAAACAGATCGACACTTCTGAATTCGCCAGGTACCATGCTATGAAATTAAAAAATTTTCGTATCAAACATTTACTCGCTTACGCTTGAAAATTGATCAAAAACACTACAATTACATTTTTCACGGATATAATATACATGACACAAGTAGATGAGAAATTTTTTTCAGCATAGTTGGGTAAAATAAAAAGAAATTCTGTATTCAGCCTAATATTGGATACCTACCTTACACAATATAACGTCGGAATTGAATAAAATGAATGGGGGATTTTACTTTTGACGTCATAGTACGAGGAACGTATAGAAAAAAGAGTTCAATAAACAATCAACAGCAATCAACCAATGAAAACGCTTAAAAACAGCGAAATTGAGACAATTTTTTCTATTTTTATTATTATATTGGCTTCTGAGGGCTCAAACTTATTGTTCTTCGTCTGATTTTATTCCTTAGAGTTTCCTTTCTAATTTGGTAGGTCCAAAGAAAAGCTAAATGTTCTTTAAAGAGAACTACAACGAAGTATTTGAAGCAAATTTGAAGACTGCTATACACTTACCAGGTTTTATCTCGTTTGTTTGTCAACATAGTTATATATAATACTGCAAATGCTACAATTGATCTTTCTGTTAGTTTATTTAGATGTAGAGTCATTGAACCATTTCAATGTCAGATTTACTCATAAATATGAATGTTCTTATAATAGGTTGTTGTTGCAAACCTGTACTTTACGATTCATCTAGTTGACTTGAGTTGTTATCACAACTTACTACCCGTGATATAATTTTGGAAATCCCAGCCAAAATTTGGTATTGAAGAAATAGGACAAATTTGACAGCAAAACCATCCCTCTGATATTTTTCAGCCACAATCGAGGATTTCATCTGCTGAATACCAGCAAGAACAAAGTTTTGATTACTAGGGATGTAACCTTTGACAAATCTAAGTTCCTCTCAAAAATTTTGAAAAACATTAAAAATGAAATTACATCAACTAATAACAATAATAATGATGTAAACGGAAATTAGGATAATGTAAATAATAATGTAAATATCAGTGACATAGAAAATACAGAAATTGACAAAAATATGAGTGATCTATATCACTATGCATATTTAACTTTCAATGATTTTCCAAATACTTTTGAGAAAGCTAAATTTTCTATTAATTCAAAAGAATGGGAAGAAGCAATATCAATAGAATTGGATGCGCTTAACATTAACAATACATAGAAATTAATTGATAAACCCACAAATGCAAAACTTATTATGTCTAGCTGGCTATTTAAAACAAAAGAGGACAGATCTGGTAATGAATTATACAAAATGAGACTGGCTGCTAGCGGCTTTTAAGTAAAAAACGTATGGGATTTTAAAGAAATCTATGCTCTCGTCACCAAGATGAGAACACTCAGAATGTTGTTAGCAGTTTGTAATAAATTAAAATATCATATTTTTCAACTGGATGGTAAAAATGCTTTCTTAAATGGCATATTAACTAATGATGTTTACTTCAAAATCCCAGAAGCAATATATTGTAAAGTAAACAGAAAAGAAAAAGTATTAAAGTTACAAAGGGCTATTTATGGTCTTAAACAGGCGCCCAAGGCATGGTTTGTCAAATTTCAAAACTTTATTACTTCTTTAGGTTTGTGAAACAGCAACATGACAAACTTCTCTATTTGAGAAAAATAAATGAGTGTCATTTTTATTTTAATATATGTCGATGATATTTTAATTTATGGTCATCAAATCAATGAAATACATGAATTAAAATCTTATTTTTCAAACACTTTTAAACACATGACTAAGGAAAAGTAAAGTTGTATTTAGGGTTACAAACTGATTATAATAAAGAGAATAAATTAATGAAATTAAATCAAAAACAGTTAATTTTAAAAGTCACCAATAAATTTAATGTAACTAAATGTAACTCAGTTTACACACATATTGAAGAGAAGCTGTATCTTCAATTGGACAATAATAATAATAATAATTGAAGTAATGTTTTAACTACCAAATATAAAGAATTATTTGGATGTCTCATGTATATTATGTTAGGAACAAGACCAGACATTTGTTTTGCTATTAGCTATCACAGTCAGTTTTAAAGTAATGCTAATAATGTTTTTTCCTCGCATCTTCTATGTGTTCTCATGTACTTAGTTGAATTATCAATTTTAATTTAACATTTTGTACCTCCGAAGAACCAACCAAATGTTTTGTAGATGCAGATCGGGCCAACTGCCCTGATACTTGTCAATCTATTAGTAATTACAAGGTGTTTGTTTATGACTCCTTAGTTTTATGGCACAGTAAAAAACAATCAATGGTTACTCTTTCGCCAACTGACAGTGAAATTGTCACACTTTGTGAATCAAATGTTGATCTCGTGTCTACTATTAATATTTTTAAAAGTTATGTATATTTGTATTAGAGAACCATGTCCAATTTTTGAAGACAACATTAACTGTATAAAATTTGCAAACGGATCCAGAAAGAAATTGAAACACTATTATGTTTGCAATCATGTAAATGATAAAATCATAAAGATAGAACCTATTAGTACATCTGAGTATGACCAAATAGCTGATACTAAAGTTTCAGCTAAATTGTTTTTTGTGTAGTTTTTTTTTTATATCATTTTACCTGTCTCTTAAATAATTTTAATGCAGGTTTGAGGGAAGGTGTTAATTTATTTAGATGTATAGTTATTGAACTGTTTCAATCTCAAATTTACTCTTAATCATAGATGTCTTTATAATAAGCCATTGTTGCACATCGCATTTTATGTATCATCTAGTCTACTTGAATTGTTACCACAACTAGCTATCTGTGACATAATTTTGACAGAGTAATCATCACTTAATAATTTTCACAAGATGTTAGAATCTCGATATCCACTAAAGTAGTGATGTTATAATAAACCAGTGAAAACTAATTCTGTTTTTTTTTTTTTTTTTTTAATTACATAGTGTCGTTTATTAATCGTTTTATCACAAACCAACACTTTCAGGGAGAATCCCCCATTTGGAACGATTTTTAGTCCCTAAACTAACATTAGTTGCGTTCAAGATGACAAAATCTTCACAGTTTCTGTAAAAACAGAGAGGGGGCTATTCCACTGAATGAACATTGTTTACGGCGTTCATCAGTAATTCGAAAGACTATATTTTGCGGAATAGTTTCCTGATTTTACAGAAGCTGTCAAAATTGTATACAAAATTCGGTCACGCTAAGCGCAGAAATTAACTAAATAAGAAGAAATGAATCGGAATACTTTTTTCTTCGAATTGTGCTTTGGTTACATAGCCATTTTACCCAACGTCTGGAAAATATATTTTAGGTCGAGTTGGAGACTTGAAGGTGGGTGAAGATCGGGTTCGGTAGCCCATGGTCAACCAGCATAAATTGTCCAATCACATACGAAGAAATAATCAGATACCATACCAACATTACAATGTTGTAGATTCCAAATAGAACTATAATACGCCTCATTTTATGGTAGTCATGTGCGACAAATTTCAGGAAATCTACCATAACACACAATAAGACATTGGCACTCATTCCACATGTCAATCATTTTTTCTTACATTACTCATTACTCATATATTTCACTAGCGCCCAAAAGATGGAAACATCAATTAGGACCGTACACTCATGCGTTCGGAATTCATTCGCAACAAACGATGCCCCGCATCACGCACGAAGACGAATTGTTTCCCGAAAAAAGGTGATGCGTATTTCTCAAATTTCTCACACATCTTTCAGTTTTCGCAACAACAGTTGTACAATCTTCTGAAGATATCAAACGGCCCAAGGGAAGTTAATAAAAATAGTACAACAACCTAAGTTCTAAAAATTCGAAGAAGTTCGCCTCCTGTATTTGGCTGTTCGGACCATAACGAAGAGCAAATCGAAAGATTTCAAAATTTAATTTTGTCGAATCACTCTTTCACCAACCGAGTGAGTGAACAATACTTGACACACCCTAATTGAAATGATATTACGAACAAACTTACTCCAATTCATTTTTTCCCCGCGAGTGCTCCAAGTATGGTCAGCAAATGCCTAGATTAAGGTCTATAATAATCACTTGGAAAATGAGTTTCAATTTTTAAACTCGTTTCTGGATATTTAATGCGCTCGAAGCCGGTTTTACTCTCGCCTTTCAAACGATTATTCGGACCAAAATACTCTCAGCTATAATTAATGGGCAACGATATTTTCGGATAAGATTGTGCGTCCAAAAAAGTATATTTTAACGCCATTCTCGAAGATGAAAAAGTTATTCGATCCAAGCAATTTATTTAGTTCTACGTTTCACTGCCGAACTACTGGAAGTATAGAAGAAAAATATATCAACTCTACATTCAAAAAATGATAAACAATACAAAACTGGTACGAAATTATTTTTGTTCATACATTCTTTCAAACGAATTGCAATAAAAGGGTAGGTCTGAAATATTTTGTCCGGCAAAGACATAAGACAGCAAATTACGAAAAGGTGGCATTTAATTCCGATACGAAATGAAAAATGACTACGATGTATCACACGCAATAAATAGAAAAAATTAAAAAAAACGTTGTACACGTGCGTGCGTTATCTTAATTTCTCTGTCAGCATTTCCAACATTCTGTAGACAGAGAAATAATTACAAACATTGACCTTATTAGACAATGAAGAACCATGTTTCAAATGCAAAATTAATTTCTAACATTTTCTAAATAGACAATCATCCCATATATTTTTGTACCGTACTCAATTTTACTTTTCAAGCAAATTAATTGCGGCGCCATAAGAATGGCGCTAAAAGAAAATGTATTAGTAACAAACTGACAACAACTGCAATATGAATAATCCCACGATCTTGATGAATCACTTGACAATAGTGAATGTGTGCGAAAATAAGACATTTAAACAAAATGAACTTTCATTACGAACCTCTAATATGATTATTTAAACAGCAATTTTAACAAGTAAAGAAAAATAAGACAATTTTATTAATTGTTGTTCTGCAAGGCTCCAGCAACATTAATTAATAATTACAGTACTTTTCTATTCGTCGGCTATGATCAGTTAATTCTTCTGAATAACTTCATCGTAACAAGCTTCATTGATTTTTATGAAAAAAATACAAAAGATTATCGCAGAAAACGATCAGACAGAAAAAAATTCAAAAAATTCAAAAACTGAAAATAAGTAAATTCATAATCACGTTTATCAACGCCAAAAATCCATCATATTCTGGATGAAGAAATATTGAATCATTTTGAAGCTATTCTTGTTTCAAAGTCTTCAAGGGTTTATGTTTTGAAAATAGTTTGAAAACAGTTTTCCACAACAGAATCCGTTGAATTTGATAAATATTTCTCCTAGGCAATAATACGAGTAGGTATATCATTTTCATTTTACTTTCCACGACATTAGCCCATACAGCGTACTTGATAATAGAATACATGACCCAAAAATTTCATGCAAAATTCATTTCAGGGTACTATCCTTCAGCAGATGGTGTACCGACTTATTTGCGATCAGTGGAGTCTAAAACTGAGCCTCAACAAGGCCCTTGTATTACATAATACTCTAACACAAAAAACACTGAACTAGATGTATTTTACACGAATAGAATACAATTTGTCATGACAGCTCGTGAAACACTTTGGCTCTAAGAAACCCAATCTACCGAACCTCCAGTCTAATGTCTTTAGAAGAATTTTTTCTCTAGTAGAACTCAATTATGGTCTTAGCACCTTTTTCCTCGCCACTGGTTCTGCCATACTCTCATGATAGTCCATTGTGAATTCTGTTTTTTCTTTTAATCATCCCCACCCATTTTTATTATAATATTATCTTATAAATGACTAGGGTTCAGATTTTTCGGCAATTTTAAGGTTAAAATTCAGCAATGAAATAGTTATTTGTGATACAAGTATGTAAAAAAGTAGGTGATTGTGATACCAGTGTGATCCTTGTAGCATGAGCCAAAGGCTAGTAATGCAAATCACACAAGTAGCAATCACCTACTTTACACGAGTGTCACATACTATTTTTTTCAACGTCCCCTCCCCCAAAAACCAAACAAAAATAAATTAAGAAAAATAAATATTTTGGTAATTGGCAAACATATAAGCGCAAATTATCACATCTGCTTTATCCAGAAGTTGTGGCCCGGTCGTTAAGGCGGTAGCTTTCAAATGTGGAGGTTAAAGGTTTGATTACACTGAACAGAGAAACTTTTATTAACAATAAAAAAAATTGTGTATCAAAAAAAAAAAGTAAAATTAAAGCGTACTGTAATGTTTGATGAGACTTCCAATCATATTCACATATGTAACTTTAACATCCCTTTACTCAAACCTCACTTTAAAAAAAATTCTTACACAATTTCATATTGAAGAATGAAGAATGAAGTAACATTGTATTCTCTTACGATGTTTCTCATACAAAAATACAATGTTACCACATTCTTCTACATCAAATTGTGCAGCGAGTCATTTTAAAGTGAAGTTTAAAGGCGGTTAAAGTAACATTTGTGAATATGGGTGTTAGTGCACATATCTATGTGACGGTTATATATCATAACAGAATATTTAAAACACACTAGTTAGTAAAAGAGTGTAGTAGATGGTAAGTTTATAAAACATGGAAGAACATAAGACGTAATAAACAGTAACAAAACATCAAGAGAGTAGAGTTAATAATGAATTATTAAGAATCAAAGTGAATGAATGCAGAAGTACAAAACATGAGATTATATAGTAGATAGATTATTAGTTCAAAGAGGAAGTTCGAGTGAATTTACATTGATACTTAGCATTCAGTTCCGTGCAATTTGAGTTTTTTTTTCTATAGACACTGAAAATAGCACCTAAAAACTTTAAATTTCAATTTTCTGTCTAATTCTACTATTTTTCTTGGAAAATGGGAAATTTTGACCATTTCTTAGCAAGTACGTCATTTTTGGCGAAATAGAATTTTTTTCCCAGCCTCACAACCTATGAAACGAACTTTTATTTGATTTCCATACCCTTGTCCTTCAAAAAAAAAGATTTGGCAAATGCAATAGAATCCGTGCCTCATAAATAACTAACCTTAGATCATCGGTAGACGTTACAGTTTTTTTGTTTTTAGTTTTACGAAAATATCTCAACCAAAACCTGGAAGGAAATTATACACGTTTACAGAAAAACAAAAACAAATGTCGAAACCACTCTCGGTTTCTTCATTCTATCCTGCAAATGAATGAGCAAATGTTTCAACCGTCAACCGGATGCGAATCGTTTCACAACCATGAACCCGACACCGAACACACACGCACACACATGCATTTATCCAGCCGCCAGAAACACATTTTCTTCCTTTTTTCATTAATTTTATATGCAATTTTGTCGGTTACCAACCATTGTTACCAGCAAGATTAATTTATCATGAACAACATCGAATATAATTGCTTTTTTTTAAATTCATTTTTTCTTTCAATGTTTTGTTTTTTCGTAAGCGTCATCACTTCATCAAGAGGATATTGACTGCCATATGAAAGCATTGTAAAACTCACAAATAATTTTACAGCATCGGAAACAAACTCTGAGTATGTTCCAATACGCTGAGCACTCGTACATGCACGTCAACATATCGCCTCGTGAAGTTATATACCGGTAGACAGGTACTTCCGATGTTGAGTAAAACCTGCACACCCGCACTGAACCTCTCCCTTTCATCCCAGTATACTACTGAAATTTATCCACACGCAACATAAAAAAGCTCGATCACGAGATATGCTGTAATGGTATCTAAAAATCATCTTGTTGAAAACGATATACAGATTCCGGCGGGTACATAAATAGTGCAGATGTGATTCGACACACAGAAGATCGAAGTAACTGGAGAGAAATAATTAAATTTCTTGAAATTTAGCGATTAATAGAAAATACATTCACACAATGCTGACATGTTATCCTCGCCACACAGAAAATTTAAAAAGAAAGGAAACGTTGGACAGCCGTAACGCGAAATCGAATCCATAAAACACTTTGAAATTCAATACCTATACCAATGCCACATATAAATAGCGAAGTCTGAGCACAAGAGAAAGAAAACTGAGACCAAAAAGTGCTCGGGCATGAAAATCAGCCGATTTCACAATAACTGCACATAATAACTTAGTAGTAAAAAAAAACTTATGTTGCACAGTTTATGGCTTCTGAAATACACTTTACACAAGGCAACAACAACAACAACGACAACAGCAAAGAGAATCGTCTTTTTAAATACGTCGCAAATATTACACCAAAAATACTGCATATTTACGAATGGACAGGTAACGGGAGTAGAGGAAAGACCAAAACCATAAACGAAAGACTTCCAAATGTGTTTTTAAAGGGTCTTTTTTTTCCCCTTTATTTTTTGGCAAACTATTGGCGTAGGAGTTATACGTTGAAAAATCGAAAATAGAAATGAGGGTGCAAAAGGAAAGGAAGACCGAGCAAAGTGCGGGAAAGCAATTTCATATCTCCTATTCTTCCTCCCTTTTTTCTCACATATTGAGGGTAAAAATGTGATCAATGTCCTTTAAGCAAGTCTAACCTCTGCTACGTTACTTTACTCATTTCCTTCTCGAGACATACGATTTTTTGTTCCTAGGGGGAATTCGTTACGCGGCCTCTAATGGAATTGATCATTACAGAGATGGATTCCGAATTTTCGAATGGAGGAGATTTAAGAAAATAGCGAAAAGTGTTCGTTAATTTTCATCCGAACGGGAGAGTAGCGGAAATAAAATTGACTCGATCGAATCAGTAAACCACAACAACAACAGATAAGAAAAAACTATTCAGTCTGGGTAATATGTTAAAGACTACCCAAAAATAATGATTACTTCCTGTCAAGCATAATGTAGAATTTTTCAGGAGAAAAGTAGAAAATTGAATGAGTGTCCAATGAAATATAAATTTAACTTAGTTTCAACAGTTATAGCGAAGATACTAGGTTACTTGAATTCTATTTTTATCACCTAAAACCATGCGAAAGATGGGTGGTTCTTTAAATTCATATAAAAAATTTTGAATCTTTCTACGATTTTTTGAAAAATTCTTGATCTCCAGATCTAAACAGTACGAACTATTTACACAAATTCAAATGAATACCACTAGATATGCCGTTATGGGTCGAACCAGTGGGTTGCTTTCAGTTAATTCGAAGAGAAAACAAGAAGTTATTTTACTGGTTTAAATTATTAAATAGTCATATTTATTTGTTAAAAATGAATTTCGCAAAAATAATAGACGAATACAAAAAGGACTTCGAACACTCAGACCAAAACACACTCTGATCAAGAACTCCGTTAAAAAAACGTAAGAAAATCTGAAAAAATCTGAAAATAACTTGAAAATCAATTTTTGCTTGTACGTAATCTGTCCAGATTGGACAAAATCCATTTCTAAACTTTGTTCCATATCATTATAGACAGTAATCACAGTAAAACACACGTACAGATTGGATTTAGGATAAAGGTTTTTCTGAATCTGAAACTGCACCTGGATCAAAATTCCTTATTGTAAGAAAAAAACGGAAGGAAGGCACATTTGTTTCATATTAACGTTTATGATCTGAAGCCCAAAAACAGTAAAACCATTGAGGTGTCCGAAATTGAGAAGGTAGAATCAAAGTCATCAGTTATTCATATATTTAAAATTATTTTCACCGTTTTTTGCCCCATCTTATATACCTATTTTCTTTTTTTTTTTACTTTTACTATCACCAACGCTTTACAGATAATTCACCACTCAACTTACGTCCATTTATCGTAGATGTACTTCTCATCCTATTATTATATAAGATTTTTCTTGACAACTAGATTAAATACTACAATCCAATTCAGATAAGGTTTTCTCACTCCGTTCCCTTTATATTCAATTCGCTCTTTTTTTTTGGCTCAAGGAAGACAAATCAGTCCATTAATGATTGCGAATCAAGTAACATATATCTTCCCAAAAAATGGGAGATGAAGTATCTTTGGTTTTTTGTTAAAATTTAATAGTAGAATTTGTCATAGACCTATCTTAATTTTGGTGCATTTATTACTCTGAAATCCAATATTTGTTCGATATGTCCTGCCATTCATACCTGCTTCTCCAAATCTGAGTTGAATTGAACCCATTCTTTCGAAATCATGCCACGCTGTTACCATTTGAATCAACTTGCAATAAACAGAATTATCAATTTGTTGATGTTCTCATTTCTCTGGGGCTGTAAGTGACTATATTGTAATTGAATCATGTAATGGGGAGTAGGAGTTTTGTTCAGTGCCACATGGTAAATCTATTATAGGGTGTACTTCAGTTGGTTAAGTATCCCATTTGTTGGGGAGTCTGTGGAACTGAATTGCAATTGTATATAATTATCCACCTTGTGATTTGTTCTTCATTTGTGTTAGGGAGAATTTTTCCAGTTTTTGTTTTTCTTTACTTTCAACTATCCTATTTTGTTCCTTTTGACTTTGGTATATCTGGCCCTTCCCATAATATTGATATTCATGTATGTCACACTATGTAAGACTTTATTATCAATATCACCAAAACTGGAAATAAAATGGTCTCTTAGCATAAATCAAAATAAAACTTCACCTTTGAACACTGAATGAAGATGATACAGTTTGAGAGATACTTATTACATTTACTGGAATTTACTCCACTTAATTAGACAAACTGTTATAATGTGAGAATTATCATCTTTTAAAAACTTTTCAATTTGATGAAATAAATCCGAAAATAAATCTTTAAAATTTTAAAATTTGTGAAATACAGGATCATAAAAAGAGATATAGAGCTACTTTCAATGAAATTATCAATCTCTAATCTGCATATTACATACTGAGTGAAACTATTGTGAAAAAAACTTTCACACAATAATACTCAAATTAAAAACCAGAATAATGAAAAACTTAATTTCTTCATTTTGACATCAGAATAAAATTATTCTCAAAAAAGGGAAAAAAAGAAACATTAATCTTCTTCTACATTTTCATAATATACAGGACCTGATAAAAGAAGAGAAAATAATAATAGATTTTTGATTCAGGAAATTTCGGCTGCTGAAAGACCCTGCCTGATGAAAAATCCTTATTACCATATGGGAGACTTAACGACGATGATGGATTTGTTCTGTATCAGTTGATAGTGTATAAAGTTTGCAAACTGTAAAATATTGTGAGACTTATAATTATTTATCAAACTGGAAATAATTGTGAAACATCTACATCCCTGAATGCAATTTTGTAAACATGCATATATGGGCGTGAATACAGAATTTTTCTGGGTACACAATTGAAAACTATCCAATTTGGTTATCACCAAGTATTATGAAACAAAAAAAACAAATGTAGTGCGAAAGAAAATCTAGAAAAACTATAGTCTATTACTAAAAATCAATGCTAAATTTCACGCCTGTAATCTAGATGAAAATACCAGTATTGTGGACATTCCCATTACATTCGAATAATTAGTTCAACATAATTAGTCAGATAAGTATAGTGTGAAAATTAGGATTTTTCATAATCTTTTAAATCAGATAAAATAACAAATAACAAAAAATGAAACTTTTCTCAAATCCAGTTTTGTGAAAGCTCTTACTAAGTTTTTCATTTCAGGCCTAGGAAAATCTGTATCCAAAATCCAGTCTGTACGTATGTTCTACTGATTACTGTTTATGATGTTATGGAACAAAGTTTGGAAATAAAAGTTAAGTGTAGATGGTTTTCGTATAATGCGTCAATACGTCACTATAAATAATAAAAAATCTCAATTGATACAGCAAGGTTTCCTTGAATTTAATTAAAAGGGATGAAACAATTAATCTACTATTTTGAATAATTTAGTAGACGACATGGAGAAGCTCCACGAAGAGAAAGTACACCTTCAGGAACACATCGTATACTTCAGATGGTCATTCATTTATATCATCATGTTGATTATGTAACGTCAATTGCGTAAATCTAAATTAAGTCGATTTTTTTGACCTGCAATAATTTCATTCTGTTTGCACAAACACCCCTTTTTGGAGCCGTGTTGCCAGGGAAACGACATTTTTCACCTAACACGACAATACACTATGAACCTACCCCAGTAATAATTATTATTTTTATTTTATTTTTTTAACAAACGCACGTGAGGGAATCAGGATTTTGAACTTCACAAAGAATTTCATGAAATACCTAAAATACCTACTTGAGACGGACAACAAAAGGATAAAAATGACAACTTTTCCCAAGGTACGAAAATGATATCGTTTTAAGACATTTTAGACGACAAGGACTCACCCTTTTTCTCTCTCGCTTTCCATTTGTTACTTCCAAAACTTAATCTTTTCACCCTCTTCTCTTGGATAACATTCACAAACTTTCTGCTCCGAAATGTACCCTTATACGCTCGAAAAATGAACGTCACTCTTTCACTGTGTGGCTGAGAAAATCGATGCCATCTTCCAGGTTTCTTTTCCCTTTACACTAAAAACAATGTTTGTTACGCGCGCAAAACTGGTAGAAATTTTGGCGTTTCGAAGAAGAAAAAATTGGACGGGTTAAAAAGACGTTTGGAACCAAAATGACAATAGATAAGAAATTTCAACATTATTTTACAATTTCATTTGCAAAGGTAATTACAAGCATGAACATTTTTTTTGTGTTCCAAATACGTAGTACCAAAGGTGATATGAAGAAAATTATACTCAGAAATAGTATATAAGTAGTAAATTAAGAGTGAGCGAAAAGGTGGGAGGGTGCCACCCAACTCCACTTTCGATTAGCCTTTTTAACCTTGATATGTTAGCAAAGTAAAGTAGGTACCGGTGCATAGGTATATATTTTACATAGTATTTATAAAATGAGATAATACAATGAATCTCCTAGAAAATCGTAGGCCACGGAGAAGAAGAAACGTTCGAAGTATGTATCTATGAAACGAATGAAAAAATGTTCCCCAAGCCTTTTATTTGTAATCAATAATTTACCCCAAAATGAACAAATCATATACATACGAATAACACAATCAGTCTGAATTGGTTATTACTACCTTCCTCACGTCTAATAAGTATTATTTCTTCTTTGTGTCAATTGTAGCGAGTAAACATTTACAGTAACTTACGTTTTTCCATTCTTTCAAAAAGAACTGAACAATTCTTTTGAAAGCATACTACTAATTTCAAAATAAACTAGTTAACCTTTAAAAAGAAATAATTCTCCAAATTTGTAGTAAACTGAAATAAGTAGATTATTTCAGGTGGCAAAGTTTCACTCCAATTTCTTTATAGTTTCGAAGAATACAGGTTTGAAATTTCAAAAAAAAACTATATGAATAATTTCATCCAGTTGTTTTTTTCACGGAAGTACCAAAATAAAACTATCTAATCAAAAAATGAAAAATTGATTTTCTACTCGATAAGTTCTCCGTGCTAGTTGTTGCTCTATAAATTACCTACTGAATAATTTGATTTGTAAGTTATTTAAAATTGAGTCTTCTATAGGACTCAAAAGGTAGAAATTGGATTTAAAGTGCTACTGTATGAAAGAATCGAACTTGCATCTTTCAAAGAAGATTTCCTCAAAACAAAGATACCGACTCTCGTCTTCCCGCCTTACTAATATAATTTAGAGGAAAAGAAGTCTGTAATAAAATTTTCAAAGAGTAAAAAAAAAAAAAACTTTAGTCATTCATATGGATGAGGATGATTAGTGCTTTTTAGGGCAGAAGCATCAAATAAATCAGCCTACCATCAATGAAGAATAGGTACAGAGCTTCAATAATTTTCACGCTGAAATTTAAAATTATTCATGTAACAGAAAAACGAGATTTTTATAAATACTGAGGAAAATCAAGGAACAAAGTTGACCTTAAAAATCACGCTATTAAAAGGGACTGCTCATACAACGTCGGTCCTCAGAATGAAATTCAGCATTATGAGCTTATGAGCACAAAGAAAGAGTACAGAAATGATTTTCTATGCAAAATTTGATATAATGAAAATCCCAGAAGCATTTCGAACATTTATCTGCAAGTAGAAATTAAGTCTTGCGTCAAGTGTATTCGGATAATTTTACTTAATACCATACAGACCAATTCCTCAAACTAATAGGTGCTTCTCCATCATTTATACATTTTTCGAAGAGTACCGATTAATGGAAGTTCCAAGAGGATTAAACGAGTTAAAACGCCTTGATTTTTAATGATACGCAATAAACACATAAAATAATCATTCGATCAGAGAAGCACACGCCAATACCTACAAAAAGTTAATAACATGAATCTTTTTCATCAACATTGAGAAATAATCGACGATAAGAAAACAAAAAAGTTGATAGGCCTTTAATAAATGAAAATAATAAATAAATAAATTAATTAATTAAATAAATACAGAAAAATCCTGATGGCACGTCAGTCAGAAAGGCAGATTTCGCCTAGAATAGACAGAATTTCAAATTATGTGTAGTGCGAATTGCTTTCTTTATAGGTTTTTCGAGAATTTTATACTACAATTTCAAAACTTCAAAAAGTCGCAATTTGAAAACTAATGTACCGATTTAGCCCATCTTTGAATAGAACTGAAATATATAAACTCAAAGGATGCAAATGCAAAATTTTTTCTCAATCTGTAAAGAAAAATACCATCCCTTCATTGTCTTCAAATTTCAAATTCAAATAGCGGCCATTTTGAAACTAATGGGCGGATTTGGTCAATCTTCGAACTTGACCGAGATATGGAGCCAGAGTACTCGTATGCTAATTTTACTACGATCCGTGAAAAATACGCCCTCCAGTTTGTTCACAAATTTTGTTATATACCATATTATGTATTTAAATTTTTGGATGGAGTGTTTTTGTGGTCAGGGGACCATGATCGGAAAAACCACACTGAAATTTTCCCGAAATTATGACATTCTACCCTCCCCAATATTAGGATTCTACGAAATCTACCCACTAAAAACAAACATCGATTAAGAGAATTTTATTCGTCGACCATCAGACGTTATTGTTTTTTTTTTGTTTTTTTTTTTTGTTTTTTTTTATCCAAGTCCAAAGAAAAATTGATCCTTTGGGAAATCAAAATTCGGAAATCAAAGCATTAAATTACAGATGACAATAAATTTCGAGCGTTAAAATGATTTTCATTTATTTTTTCTCAACGTGCTATTGCGCAAGTGAGATTCTCCAGAAAATCGATCGAGGAGTTTTAAGCAACCGCGATAAGACTTTTCACGACTGCATTCTGAAATTCCACTTTATTTCATACGTGGAATTCTTAGAAACTTTCGCTCTTATAACACGAATTAGGTACGATTCAAAATTGATTAAAAAAAATAGCTAGCCATACAGGGAAATAATTTAGTCAAGTTGAGCGTGAATTTTATAATACCAGTATTAGAACTGGAAGATGGCATACGTTTTCAAATACGAATGGAATTTAAGTAGGGTGTACATTTTATGCGTGGCAAATATCCCTCGGTTTAGAAAAATATTTATCGCCATATTTACTATTGTGCAACACGTTTTTAACACCTGCTATTGCAAAGTCTGTGAAGATCTGAAAAAATTACCATGGACCACATAACAGCGATGGAAAAAAAAAATCGTAGACGAGTCCTATTTTTTCCTCCATTTTTCTTTTTTAACCCCGCTGTAGTTGAAAGCTTTTCAAAGTTACTGAAGCAATAAAACCGGTTTATTTTTTCTATCATCAAATAATAACCCTTACCCACCTATTAATATAATAAAGAATAATGAACAATGCGTTAACGTAGGTTGGGTCTTTCGTAGACCATGGAGCAGTCGAAAAAAATAAATATTAACAATAAGGTCTCCTTTATTTGTAGAGCTCGTGTTAACACCTTCCAAAAAAAAAAAATATATATATACCTATATATTCCTTGGGTTTCCGGTCAAAAAGTAAAATTCGAATAATTAGCGTACGCGCAAACGAAGGTTGGGTTACTAGAAAAATGTAAATTTTTCTTCTTTGTTCCTAAAATACATAGTGACTCCTAAAAATGTTCAACAACCTAGTTCATCGACCACCTAGTTCATCAAAAACTGATTCTGCTTAGAACGTCAGTTTTCATCAACCAATTTTCACCTTCATTTTCATTTTCATTTTTTTTTTAAATTAATTTGGTAAAGATTTGTAGTTCTATGCACTATACAATTTGGTGTTTTTGAAAAATGACATTTATTTTATTTTAACTTTAAAATTCAAAAAAAAAAATAAAAACTGCAAAAATGGTCAAAATTAATGAGAAAAAAGTTTTCCGCTATCCTTTAACCATTTTTTATGCACTGCATATAGTTCTTCAAAATAAATAAAAGAGCTAAACAAAGCTCACCAAATACTTGTATCTCTAAAAGAATTTCGTACTTGATAACATGGAAACATTTTTAACTTTTATCATTTTTGGTTTTCTGGTGATAAATACTAGAAGGGTTGGGATGTTGTTTCATTCAAAATGCATTGGTTTTGCAACTTGGGCTTCTGAAATTCTCAAAAGGGAAAAATTATTATAAATAAACACTTTCTAAAATGGCGAGATTCAAAACTAGGACGTTATATCCGCTCGTATTTTAAATTTTAGGCTTGTTTAACATATTAGGTCGGTTTAATATACCAAAAAATTCGACATTCTTACTGTTCTTTAAAAACAGGCAGCTCGATTTGGAAACGTGCGTCACTAGTTCGTTGAAGAAGTTTTTCGATTTTATAGGATAGTACAAATACTTTTTCACAAAAAAAGCTGAAATTTCAGACTCCAATTTTTGATAAAAAGTTTTCTTTTGAATATATATGTTAAGCGCGTTTGAATCAATTTTTTCGGTTTACTTCACAAAACTGAAACCGTAGGGCTGAACTGAGAACTAATTTCTAAAAGAACTTGTCTGAAACGAAAATTTCAAAAAACACACTTTTTTTTTCAATTTAAATAGCAGGTTGTAAGGTATGAGAACTTTCACATAGAATTCTAAATAGGGTACTTACATGGAATTGTAAAATTACAAATTACTTCCGAAAAAATATATGGAAAGTTGGTTTGAGAAAACTGACGTAAAAAGAAAATTACTGTTTGATTGACAAAGAGGTTAAATATTTTTGGGAGTAACTGTATTATACATAAATACATACTCTGTATACAGTAGATATAGTACAGGCCTATACCTAAAATCGGCACAGGTTAATCGCCATTTATACCACCAACATCATAATTTATGCTCTCGGAGCGGGAAATCGAAGCTGAAGAAGATATTTTGAAGCATTTTTGGCGCATACCAGCGATGATAAAGCCAAAAGGAGTGTTAAGTAGAACGTCCAAAAAACGCGCAAATTCATTCACACCAACGGACAAACGAGAAAAAAAAATGGAGGAAATAAAGTGCATTAAAAACCCTAAAATAAACGGATGCACGAAAATAATCGTTATTTCGAAAAACAAAAAGAAAAAAATACAACGTATAAAACGAACTAAAAATTAAAAAACCAGAGCCACTTTCCTTAGAACCATCTGGTACCGAGAAAATAAAAAGTACATTTATTGATTCACCACGAACACACACAAAATGGCTCCCACTATAAACACAAAATGCCGCCTGCACACCACACAAGCAATGTGTGTAAGAGAGACAGAGAGACAAAAAAGGTTGACAAGAAACTGTTCACGTTTTATCGCTGAAACAAACGCGGAGAGCCAAACTTGCACCGACAAAATTTTTACTTTTCAATGTAAAAATTTTTTTTTTCTTTTCATATTTTCTTCCATCCCTGTCGAATACATGAACACGAATAAATTTCGTTGAAGCACATTTTCCACCCCGGTAGTAGATGAGAACGCCCGATATAATATAACGCGAAGACGAAATATTGATTAATACAAAAAACTTTGGGGGTAGCTTCGGTACATAGCTTTGCCTTCGATTCGATGTTGTTTTCGAAATTTTTCGATTTTCTCAGAACAGAGCATAAAAATCACAATGTGAAAAAAATAAAAAACACAAAAAACGATGTATCGAGCGTAAACTGAAAACTTTAGTCAACACTGAGATTCTATACGGGACGTAATCGAAGCAGCCATAGTTTCATTCAGGTTGCAGGAAAAATACATTTGAACTAAGAAAACAAAAAAGACAGTCATGTAGCCCAGTCGAATATGCGGTTTTAAACTGAATAAATATCTCCACAAGGTTTGATACTTGGAATATGATGGGATGGTTTTCCTAAGGAGGCTTGAAAATGCTCCACCTGCTACTCTTTGCTTCCACCGGGAAAGCTTAACCGTGGGACTACTTTTGATTTTTTCAATTTTTCTCGATAACTAAGCGATGTACAATGAAAATTCTTCTGTATAAAAGCAATGTACACAAAATTACAGTTTTTCCCGCAATTATTATCGGAGCTGAGATATAGCGAAGCAAAGAGGGATATTTCTACCATCAAAATCAAAATAATCTGAACCTGTTATTTCATTATTACTAGGAAGCTGAAAATGAGCATAGACACAAACATAGCTAAGGAAATTAGCATACTTACATTCACTATAAATAAGTAGTTCAAATCATATTTTATGCCTATCTATACATGGTGTCCCCATTGAACCATCAGAAGATTAATAAAAAAACCTGTAATTCTATAATATTCATTCAAAGTCTTCACATGATTTTTCTGATGTTCATTTCCTTTATTGAAAACACCATGTATAGACAAGCATAAAGTATGATGGATAGACTACATGAACATATCCATGAGAAATTAAGAATTCCAATTTCGTTGGTCATCTTAAGATGTACGTTCATTATAAGCTTTTATTCTACTCACTACTGCGATTTTAAAATATACCAATACTGCAGCCAATCTTCCGCAACAAAATAATATTTATTTCGCATGAAGCTAAAGCCATAAAAAATAAATAAAAGCCTATTTTTTAAAAATTCGGTTTTAACCGAAACTTATTTTCAACTTCCAAATAACGAAAAAATAATTAAGATTATGAAGATTTTGAAAGAAAAAGCCTTTTTTCATCAGCTTGCAACTTTGCCTCAACGATAGCAACGAAAAGAATGAGTAGAAACTTATTTATTCCAAATTTAATGAACAGTATTTTCGAACTATGGTGTTTTCATCCCCCTCCGTTATTGAGACCGTTATTGAGAAAAATTAAAGAAACTAAAAGTGGTCAAAGTTTCAGCCCCTTTCGGATGAAAGCATCAGGTATGGGGGTAAAGCATTTTTATAAATGAAACAAATCAGAACCTCAGCCATATTTCAAGTGTTAAACATTATAATGGATTTTTAATATTGCATTCAATGCAAAGGCGAAACTTAATCGAGACCTTTTGAAAAGCACCGATCCTGAGCCGTAAATCATGAATACATAGGTCACTTAAATTCTTCTGTATACGATATACAATATAATTATATGGATATCTATCTATTTAGAAATAAAAAGTAAAACCCTGTTGATACGTTTTTCAAAGGACCACAGTAATATAATATATGGGAAATAAAAAAAATGAAAATTTAATTTTAAAAAAAAAATTTTGAATGTTAGTGAGAAAAAATTTTAAGGGAACAAAATTCTGGTGTAATTAATAATTAGATCCATTCCATATCGTCAAAAGTACGGAATTTTCTGAAGTTTTTATAGAATAGACTTTTAATTTGGAAAGTGCACAAATTCTTTGAAGGGGCTATTTAATTTTCTGAGGCAGAACTCTAAAAAAAAAAAAAATTTGTTTTCAAAAAGATTAAAATTTCCAATAAATTTGACTAGACCTTTCTTAAAGAGCGTAATATGCGGGAAAACATATTTATCAGCCATGTCTTACCCGGGAAATTTCAAATAAGTTGAGTATGGCAATCAAGGGGCTTCAATAAAACAACGTATTACACGGGAAAGCGTTTTATGTAACAGTTTTACTGTGTATATATTATTATACAAGCCCTGAAGCACTGCGAAGCAGTTTGCTGTCCTGGTAACACTGTTCGTTATTCTGACAGAAAAACAAAATGGTACATGCGCAGGAATTTTTTAATACTTTACATGACATTTAGACTGAAAAAACGGGGTTGTACATTCATTATATTGATACTGATAAAGAATGAAATCGTATTTTATGTCTCAATTTGACACCAGAACCACTGAACCAATTTGAATAAATCTATTACTAAATTCGATCCTCTGATAAGGTTTACCTATAGTCCCTTCAACTATCTATAGAGGATAAATCATTGATAATTTCCATTAAACTATAGATAACTTTTTCTTGTTAATTTTCTATTGAATTTGAACACAGAATTTATAAAAGAGAAAGCATTTAAATTTACTTTTCAAGAAATGTAAATAAAATGAAACTTTCTGATTTTCTTATTAATTCGATAGTCTATCAATAGTATCCATAACTTAAAAAAAAAATTAACAGTCTATTGATAGACTGATGAAAAATATCATTACTATTGGTAGTTCAAACTATTGATATTCCACAATACTAGGTTTTAAAATGGAATTAAAAATAACAATTAATTTTATTCCTGAAAGGTCATGATGGGGGATCATGAATAAGTGATGAAAATTCATGACCACCATTCCATGTGTTTGACCCTGGGGGCTCAAACATACGACTTCTTTGGGGTTTTCAGGTTTCCTAGATAAATACGCTATATACTGTAAAAATAGGTACTTCAGTAAAAAAATAATGTCCTAAAATTTAGGATGAAAATGTTTCAAAACATTTTTTCAGATTTTATTGTGTGAAAAGTGTGGGAGGGGACTACTCCCCCTTTCCACCCACTCAAGTTACAAAACCTACATGACCGAAATCATAAACAAATGCATGTTACATTTAATGTCTGATAAGTGGTGAAATATTATGTAGAAAGCAATTTATATATACCGATACATAGTAATACACAGAGCACCCAGTTTTATTCTTGTATTGACTTTCGCCGTTCTCGAAATTAATTCGTTTTAAGTGAAATCTGATGGTAGAAATGAATTTGTCGTTGAAAAATAGAGGGAGTCATCACTGAAAATTTTTTTCTGCCATCGTTAGTTTTTACAATAAATTAAAAATTAAAAAACGGCAAATTTTTCATTAATTTGCAGTTTTTTTATAGCTGATCAGTGAAAAAATAATGGCGATAAAATAATTAATTTTGTTAGAGAACTGGAGCGAATTTTCACCTCTTTTCAATAGTAAAAACCACAGCTTTGTAGCTTAAATAGTAGCTCAAAAATCATGAAATGAGAGAGGAGCAGTTTTTTTCAAAATTAAAATGTGAACGTTGTAAAAAATACGGATAAATATACATAAAATGAGATTGAATTACATAAAAAGAGATTGAATTATACAGATAGTAGATACATCGTTGGGCATATTTTTTGGGGCGTTGATTTCCAATTTCACATTTATTTTTACATTTAATTTATTCTTCAACACCAGGCGCTCCAAAAGGGGACCTAATTTTGACTTTTCATATTTTATTGCGTGATACATCATTTGGCATGTTTTTCAAGAACCAGAGTTCAAATTTGATAAGCATTTTTTATTTGACCCATTCTTTAATCCACATGAGCTTCAAAAGGGAGAAAAGTTTCAACTTTTGAGATTTTATGGTGTGATACATCATTCAGAATGTGTTCTGAAATGCAGAGTTCGAATTTGAAAATCATTGTTTCATTCAACTCATTATTCAACTACAGGAGCTTCAAATCAAAAGTGGATCAAATTTTTATTTTTCATATTTTAGTGTGTTATACATCATCGTGCATGTTTTTTGATATGCTGAGTTCGAATTTGATGATAATTATAACAGTAGTTCATACACACCAATTTATTATATCGATGACAGTGATTATAACGAAATGCGTTAAGTTGAATACTAATGATAGGTAATGATAATATTTTAATTTTATTTATTATACAGAAAATGAAAATATAGAGTTAGATGTTTTAATAGTATTTACAACATGGAAAAGCATAATATGAAGGAAAGCCACGTCTCATTTCTCATCATTATCACCGACACACTATGATGGTACAAGTTTTACTCATACAAAACACATACAAAAACATAATTATTTTCGAAGTAGGCTACTACGATCTTCATTGGTAAGATGAAGTCTGTTTATTTTTTCCCGCGGACCCCCGGAACTCCCTTTTTAGATCTTTTAGTGTCCGCGGACTACTATTTGGGAAGCCCTGCTTTAGGGGAAGCATACGACATTGATCCTTAAGAATTTCAAAATATACATAGTAATTTTATTAATAACACACGTAATAAAATAATGATCTGAATAAAATGATTAAATTATTGTAAATATAAGATTATACAATAAAATTATTTGTACATGAAATAAAATTTAAAAATTTTTTGTTCACTGCATATAATTATTTACTGTGAAAATTTTTCACCCTCATATCCCTACATCAGTAGATTGGAGGACGGATATCAAAATTTAGTAAAACTGCCCCAAGACTGTTTTCAGGAGTTAGCATTTTTAAGTAATTTTAAATAGCTTAAAACCGAGTTTATTATTTTGATTAAATCGGGTGCCACAAAAAAGATATCAAAAAGTCTTCAGGTAAAAAAAAACATAAGACAGGAGTGAATTTTTTCTAAGAAACATGGTTAACATTTTTTACATGAGTAAAAAAAATTGTTTCAATTTAGATAAGAAAAATTGGGATTGCTAGACAACACACTGATCACATTATTTTCTTTAATTTCTAACTTACTTGGGTTCTGGCAACGTATTTTAGCTAACGGCAGCATCTGGATATAACTGAAAGTGATGTGGAAAAATAAATTAGTCGAAATCCTGGGGTCACTGATCTCCTAGCATGAATTTTTCAATTATATAAAGAATCACTAATTGAACCAAACCGAATACATCACTATTTTGGAATAGGAATGTGCCTGTAACCTTTTGATGATAAAGCTATAAAGCACCCAACCACAACCCCATGCAGAACACATAGTGATCGATTAAGTTATAAAAAAAGGGAAATATATTGAATGGGTAATTTTTTTCCAGATACTTGAATTGCAACTCTGTACTACATATTTTGAAGCAAGACTGCTCAAATAAATAATTTCTGTTACATGATACTTGATTCCAAACAACTTGAATGCGCATTGCCGAAAATAAGGAAGAATCACTGGAGTCCAGTTTTTCTTAATAGCGAGCAACAGATGCTGTTTAAACTGGGATTTTTACGTATACAATGGAAAGCAAATCATGTAGGTACCCAAAAGCATCTTCTGGGTAATAGCAATTATGCTATATCCCTATTAGATTATGATCGTAATTACAGCTAATGGAAATACCTGAATCAGACTTTTTGCTGGGATAACTGAACATGATTATGTTCATGAACATTTCAGCAATATGCATCCAAACCTCAGTGAGCAAATGATAAAGAAAATCTAACGGTTGCAGTAAAATATAAATCATTATACTTGCAGAATTTCAAAACTTTTAGCTATTGTGATTAATGAATCAATATCAGGTAATTAGGACGTATACATGAAACACTTTGCAACCAAGAAACTGACATGTTTTTGTTTCTTTCGCATTTTGATTTTACAATTCAAAAATGAAAATACATAACTATCTCCCTTCACTGAGCACACCTAATATTTCAGTCACTTCAAAGGCAACATCGCAGTTAACTTGATTTATAATTCAAAAATTCACTGATATTCAACGGAGACATACTTATTATAAGTTGTAAATTAGAATTCGGCACATCCTTTGAAAATTAACCGTTCAAAGAGATACAAACATTAAGGGTAAAAAGTTTCCAAAGGTAAATTTTTCATTTCCTATGTGTACACAACACAGGAAATGAAATTAGAACCAACAAAAAAATAATGAAAAATTTTTACATATTTCAGCTGACATTTTTTAATCTTGAATATCCACTTCATGCGTACAAAAATAATAAAAATAATTTCTCAGAAAACTAAATCCACAACTGACTGACGAATCAGAGAACTGAACTGAACTAAACTGAACTGAACTGAACTGAAAACCGAAATTTCTCTCCATCAGAAGCGTAGTATACAATAATTATAGTTAATGATGATAATGATCAGAGAAATAAAAAGTGGAGGAGGCAGGTTATTATATGAAAAAATTTCGCCCATTTCCGAATTAAAATATTTTCAAAAAATATGGACTAATGAACCAAATATTCAATAGCTTACAGACTGCTGAACATGAAAGGCTTCAGTTGTATTTGACTATTATTTTACTATCGAGCTCTACGTGCACATTTGATGGCTCTTAATTTCAAGTAAATATACCAAATACCTACCTGTATCAAATCAAATCTACTAAGCATTACCGAACATGTACCAATAAAAAATCAAGTCTGGTGATTTCAAAAGCACAAGAACGACAAGAAATCATGAAAACTTCACTCATTATGTTTTAGAATAATTTATTTATTTTGAAACTGATAACGGTCACCAGCAAACAAGTTCTAACACATCATTTCCGACGCATGCAAAATTTCATTTATTTCGAACAAAACAATTTAAAATTCAATAATCAACTCAAAATAATACTTACCTACGTGTTGATTAAACGAAGAGACCATATTCACTGAATTCTTTCATTCGATAGGGCTGTAAAGAAACTATGTAACACAAAACTAATCAATTCTTCCACACAATTTTCTTAACACAATTGAAATACCAGCATGACAGCATCACTCGATTAATACATTTGAAACTGATTAGATCGACGCGGAAGAAGATATTTCAAAAGCTCATCATAATAAAATCACGAAAATTCAAAATGTTGAAACGTCTATGAGCTAACACTTCCTGCATAGTCAGGTAATAATGAGCATTTTTCAATAGCAACTTCTCGATTCCTGGCCATTTCTTTAACAAGTTTTTCCAGAGGACATAAATGACTGTATTGTAAACAATAAATATTCCTGGGAAAATTTGCAATACTAAAAATGTATGAAAATCAAAACTACATCTTAACATTGATAAACAAGACTTGAAAGTAAACTTAAGCTCACAATTTCGGATGCAATGAACATCTCTCATTTAACCACCACCAACCTAACACGAACGAGAACTACTGAAGAGGGCTAAGGCTTAGGGATTATGGAATGAAATGAACGAAGTTATTTATGTTTCCAGAGTATTTGAGAAAACATAAAGAACGTGGTTTTGCAGGTTCTGCACCACTCCTAACAGGAGTGGGCACGAATCATTATAAAACGATTCAAATTACGAATCATAATTTATAAATGTAATTTGTTGGGATACGATTCCCTCACTACTTCACGAATATAATGATATATACTCACACCTAAACTGTAAATAATATATATGTAACATTTTCTTACTTCACATGTAGTGACACTAGTTGCCACCTCATACTTTTTTCCATCTCTAATCAACGGAGATCGTTCTCCATCTGTCAGTTGTTGTTACGATGTTGTCAAATATTCATGTAAAACTAGATATAAAGTCATATAACATTCCTACATTTGTGGAATCACCCTCCCAGTGTAGGTTGGTGTAAGTTGGTGTAGTCCTATCAAACAGAGCTATTGATAGCCTCGAATAAGCAATCGTCTGGAACACAAATTAATGAAGAGCTACAAAAAACATTTACCATTACAATAGTTAATAATCCAAGATTTTTTGTTTGATTAGAAATAAATAGATCTATTGAAAATAATACAGTTACATTAACACAGCACAAACATATCAAAAAAATTATTAAGAAATATGGTATATCAGAATCAAAATTATCTAATACACCTATGGAAATGGGGCTCAAAATTGATAAAATAGAAAATGGAAAAGATGACACAGAATATAGGTATATAGGAGGATTATTATATTTAGCCAGACTCACAAGACCCGATATACTTTTCCCAGTGAACTTTTTCTCCCATTTTCAAAATAATTCTAAGGAAACTTTAAAAAATTACGTGAGAAGGATAATTAAAAATATAAATTCTACGAAAAATTATTCAATAATATATAAATCACAAGGGGATGGAATACAAGCATATGTAGATGCTTCATATGCCCCACAAGTTGATGAAAATGACATTAATATAAATAATTTGCAAAAAGGCAAATCAATAACAGGATTTATGATTTTTGCAAATGGTGATAGAATGGAATTGTTCTAAACAAACGATCCATGCTTTATCCACTACCGCTGCAGAAATCATAGCTGTCTTTGATGCTTTAGATATTGTTAAAGTATTTTGAAATTTTGGAAGAAAAAATCATAGTTGATATTATGGAAGACAACATTTCCACACAAAAAATATGTTCTGGAGGGAGTCAAAAGAAGTCAAGAGCCCTCATGATTAAATGTTATTCTATTTTGGAGGCAATGGAAGATAAAATAATACATTTCAGGTCAGTAAGTTACAAAAACCAATTAGTGGATATTCTAACCAAATCTTTAGATAGAACAAAATTGGAGAATATCGTAGTGAAAATTTTGGAAAATACAAACATATATATATAATATTAAAATAATTTATTTCAGAAATATACCTGGTCATAGTACAAGTTGTCCCAAGTCCAAAATCATAGTCAAAACATAAAATATATTGTAAGAAAAATACCCCTACAACATTATAAAATAATACTTCACAATACTTCATTTCTAGAAATTACTTGCCAAAAATAGATACTCAAATTTTTGAAAACCCAACAATGAAAACCGGATTAAAATTGAGCAAGTTAGCACCCTATAATT
The DNA here is from genome assembly GCA_011428145.1 of Ericerus pela. NCBI lineage: Eukaryota > Metazoa > Arthropoda > Insecta > Hemiptera > Coccidae > Ericerus > Ericerus pela. Next base: position 129,587 of record WOFM01002046.1, read on the forward strand.
TGAGAGAATAGAAACACATACAATTTCAAACCAGCGTGAGAAAAATATACGCAAAATTAACACACGATAAATAAAAGGAAATTGAGAACAATAAATACAATGTAGATAAAATTCCTTCGTACCTCATTACATGACCTCAAACAAGATTATGGCTCTAACCTTTCTTATCGATAAATAAACATGTACAATGGCACCTCAAACACAATAGACATGCACAAAAGATAAAACCAACGGACAGCGTATATTATTCCTTCATACTATTGCATGCCAACAGAATCGATAAGATAATAATACGTAACGTTTAATATATGAATACCTTTATCAATGGAATTGCTTTTGTAATATTTTTTTTTCTTTTTTCTTTCTTTATCCATCTTTAAAAATGTTAGAGCACACGATGCAATTCCGTGAATCATTCGTTACCAAAAAATTTTTTTATTCTTTTTTATTCATTTCCCTTACCATATGAAAACTTTTGCATGTTACCATTTTTTATATATTTACTGGAACTTATTTATGCATGTTTTTAATCAATTATTTATTCTTTTATTAATTATTTATGATGTTATACCATTTTATTTTTCGAAGCGCAGCAAAAACAAAATTATTTTTGTTCAATGTTACCATAACTATATATGTATTCCAATATTATATTTTGTAAAATTTTTTTTAATATTTAATTTAATTTTGAATTAATTTCAGCGATTGAGATGATGAAAAACTCGAACTGGTAAAATTTCAGGGGGGTGTTGTAATGGAAATCCCATCTCATCTCCTTCTTCATCATCATCATCATCAGCATCATCATCATCATACTTGTGAGAATTATAGCAAATTAAATTATACTCGTGACTATTATTCTCACGTATCATTTGTGGTGGCAACACTGTCGATATATTTTTGTGATCTGTAATTTTTAGTGTTTTGTACCTGACTGTGATATTATGTAATCATACGCCTCTAGTCGCTTTTTAATATTCATGTTGTTAACAACTCCACTACTCTTAATGTGGAAATAAAAGTTCGTAATTAGTGAATCTTGTGTTTTTATTTATGTGTTCGTAATGTGTGTGTCTAGTCTCTGTTCGATGTCGTTTTTAGTTTAGGTTCGTTTCATATGTTTTTAGTCATCTCGATTTGTTGATTTCTTCCTCATCTTCTCACAGGTTATGGGCCCAGATACCTGGATGTCAACGTGGTCGCCATTGTCATAGTTCGTCAATGTTGTGCTGTTGGATCCTGCTCGCCACACCCAAGTAGTATCATGCCTGCTAATTGTTTTTTGATTGTTTGATATGTTCTCTGTTCGATGTTCCTGTGATCTCGTTCGTGTTGAATTGTTGGTCGACGTGTCTGAAAGTTGCTGAAAATCGCTGTGTTTGCGGTGTAACTGATCGTCTGTACCTGTCAACGAGATGGAAGTGCAAAAGAAGAACATGATTGAGCCGTTCAATGGGCAGAATGGCCGTACATGGAAGTTCAGGATGGAGCTGTTGTTGGCAAAGGAGTCATTAACTAACATTATAATCGATTCTTTGCCGACTGTTCGTAACAGGGGAGATGCTTGGTCCAAGGAGAACGCGAAGGCGATGTTCCTGATAGCAAACAACGTGACTGACAAGTACCTAGAGATGATCCAAACGTACACGACGACGAAGGAAATGTTTCATGTCCTAACGAACCTCATTGACAACGGCAATGACTAGACGCTGATGGATTTACGAGGTGATTTGTACGCAAAACGGTATGTGTCTGGTATTGATTTGCATAAATATTTGTTGGATTTTCGTTCTCGATGTAGACGTTTAACAGAATTAGGAGATTTAACGACCACGAAACAATTTATTTTGGTATTGCTGAGGTCATTACCTGCGGAATTTCGTCCAATTAAGGTTGTGATTGAAGATGCAGAAGTCGTCACCTGGGATGGAGTTTTCATGAAATTGAATAACTTCCAGCATGAGCTATCTTCTGATAGCAAATCGACAGTTCGAGGTAACACTCTGAACACTACATCACAAAAACCTTCATCAGTGGTTGTCACTGGTGAGGAGAACATTTATTTTGGTAATTACAACAATGTCGGACAAAATTCTAGTAATAATAGTAATGGAAATCGTTTTAATCGTGGTCGATCTCGAAATAATAATAATAGTCGTGGTTTCAGTCGAGGCGGAAATAATAATTTTAATAATAATAATCAAAATTCGAGCTCAAATAATAATAATAGTAATAATTTTAATGGACGTGGTCGTAATAATAATACTGACGGTGGACATTCTAGTGTGAAATGTCACTATTGTAACAAAATAGGGCACATAGCCCGAAATTGTTATGTCAAAAATTGTAATAATAATAATAATTGTAATAATAGTAATAATAACAGTGAAAATCGAGTTAATGACCAAAGTTCCAATAACAATAATAGTAATAGGAGCTCGGCACAGATGTGCAATGAAAATTTTAATGCTAATGACGTTTGCTCTGAAGTGGGTTACAGCTTCACATTGAATAATGACGATAATAATAAAATTAATGACTCTTGCAATGCAAAAGAAAATGTAAATTTGATGCCTCGAACCACATTTATAGTTGACAGTGGATGCACAATTCACATAATTAATGATATAAATTTGTTCAGTGATTATATAGACTTGATCAGACCGCATAGTATCTGTGTTGCGAAGAAGGGTGTCTCTCTGTCTGTCACATCGGTGGGTACTGTAAAATTAAAACTATTGAATGGAATTGTAATCGAACTGAAAAATGTAAGGTATGCTCGGGAGCTGCCGCAGAATCTGCTTTTGGTTAAACGTATGAGCAAGTCGGGATTTGACACTTTGTTTCGGGAAGAGTCTGTTGATATCATCCAACGCTGCAGTGGAAAAGTAGTTACCACTGGTGTTAGCGTAGACTCAGATTTGTACACAATTGACTTTGTTAAAATGTCAGGTCAATCGTGTAATCTGATGTTGGGAGATGAATCGAGCCCACTGTTCGTGTGGCATAAACGACTTGCTCATCTGAATGTGAACGATGTTAGATTGTTGTCAAGTAGAGGTTTAATACCAAATGTTGACTCCAATCGCAGATTGCTGTGTGAGCCCTGTGTTATGGGGAAACAGAGTCGAAAACCATTTCCAAGGCATGAACGAAAAACAAATAAGCCGTTGGAGTTGGTTCATACTGATCTCTGTGGACCTATTAACCCTCCTGCATATAAAGGAGCTAAGTATTTCATGACTTTTATCGACGATTACTCCAATTTTTGTTGTGTTTACCTGCTGGCGAACAAGACAGAAGCTTTTGCAAAATTTAAAGAATATCATGAGATGGTCTCGAATAAGTTTGGCTATAATGTAAAGAGACTCCGTTGTGATCGCGGCACAGAGTACTTGAATACTACCTTCCAGTCATATTGTACTGAGAAAGGAATTGTGGTTGAACCTACTGTTGGCGGTTGTCCTCAGCAGAATGGAAAAGCTGAGAGAATGAACAGGACACTGTGCGAGAGGGCAAGGACACTGTTGTTTGAGAGTGGTCTTGGGAAGATATTTTGGTCGGAAGCCATATTGTGCTCCGCCTATATCGTGAACAGATGCCCCACAAATAAAGATTTTATTCCATTTGAGAGATGGTTTGGTGAAAAATATAACTCTAATAAATTAAAAACGTTTGGATGCGATGCATATATGTTATCGTTCAAACATGACTCAGACAAATTTAAGAGTAAAAGTGAAAAGTTAATAATGGTAGGTTATTCACCATGCGGTTATAGATTGTTGGACTTAAGCACTAAGGAGATACGTCTGTCACGTGATGTTGAGTTCTTTGAAGGTGCAATAAGTAATTCTGAATACAATAAATATACAAAAAATGATGAATTGTTTAAAGAAGTCACTGAATCCAACTTGGAAAATATTGAAGTTGATGGTGATCTATATTTAAACTGTCTTCCACAGGAGGCGACTGCACGTGATCAAACAGCAGGAAATATATACCTGGCTGAGGATGGCATTCCTTTGACGTTTGAGGAGGCGAGTGCAGCACCTGATAGTCTGATGTGGAAAGAGGCTATTTCATCTGAAATAAGTGCCCTGAACTCCAATCAGACTTGGAAGGTGACCAAACGCCCAAAGGACGCCCCTACCATCACGTGTTGTTGGATCTTTAATAAAAAATATGATAATGAAAATAATGTTTTATATAAGGCTAGGTTAGTTGCCAGAGGCTGCCAGCAGAAGAAAGGCTTCAATTTTAATGAAGTATATGCGCCAGTGGCGAAACTTTCGACTGTGAGGACCCTATTGGCTGTCAGTAATAAATTAAAATTTTATATAGAACAAATAGATATCTGTAGTGCGTTCTTGAACGGTATTCTTTCTGAGGATGTGTACCTCGAGATACCTGAAGGTATTGAAACGCAGGTTGATAAATGTAAATTGTAGCCAATTTATCAGCTCTACACTTTCGACGTTGTTCGTATTCTGTTCTCATAATTTCAAATCACGTTTTATCTAGTCCAGAATTCGAGTAATTCTTCCTCTCTTATCTTTTCATTTGCTACTCGGTCTTTTCCCGCTTTCCTTCCTATTCACCACCTTCGATTACCTATCCTTTGTACATTCATGTCATTCGTGTTTGATTCGCTCTAGTGAGCAGATACTTAATATTTTCTTGTTCGAAGTTTGCACTTCGTTTTGCTAATTTCAGCTATGGCTGTAATTACACATCATTACTTTAATTCTTTCGAATAATATACCGTTCTTTTGAAGTGAATTGTGTAGTTCTCTCAAATGCTGCAAATCAGCAATCTCAATTAACTTCGAACTTACAAATTAGCAAAACTCTTTTCGTTTTTTATTCGTCGTTTTAGTGTCGTCTTTTGTGTCGTCATGGCGAATAAATATCAGATTTTCTTGTCACTTGATGGCAAAGATAAAGATAATTTTATGGCTGTTCGTCGAATTCGCGAGTTTGGTGACGGTGTATGGCACTCTTTTCCTGAAGAATACCAGAAACTTTCGACTCATCACCCAGAATTAGCATCTGCTGCTCCAATTAAAGCTGCTGTTGCTGCTCTAAAATTCCGTGGTAATTTTCGTACTGTCAATGTAATTTTCTCAGAAGAGGTCCTGAAGAAGTATGTCGATGATGCTGGGAATTTTCTCTTCAAGGGGTTGCTACTTGGTGAGACTCAGTTTGTCCAGTCCTCTGGTTCGTCCCCTTCGTCTCCTTTGAAAGAAGAGGTTCCAGGGTCAATTTCGAACCAAGAGTCATTCAAGGATATTCTACGCCATTTCCTCATCGAAAAATTTTCACCCAAGAAATGTAATGTAGAGTCTTGGTGTGAGAAGTTCGAAAAAGAATCGTCCAGAATTGGATTGTCCGGTCAAAAGCAGATTGAGATTTTGAAGAATTGTTTGGATCCTTCCATGGATGACTGGTTTTCTGTCAATTTGACTCGTCTTCCCTCTGATGCTGAATGGCCTACTTGAAAGGCACAACTTTTAGAGACTTTTGGTGACCATACTTTTCGGCCAATAAGGTACGCGTTTACGTTTAAATTTATAGGTGGCTCTCTGATTGACTATGCCTTAAAAAAGGAGAAGATGCTTCTAGATTTAAAAATAGGTCTTACTGACTCGTTTATTTTGTATTTGATAGTCATAGGTTTGCCTCATTATGTCCAAAACTCTCTTAATAGAATGACTGTTGATTCGTTGGAAAAACTTAGAAAGAAATTAAAGAAATTCGATGCTGATGATAAGAGTAACGATAAATTTTCGGATGCTTCCTCAAAGCAAAGTTCTTCTAATAAATCCAGTTCTAACAATTCGAAAAATAACGTAAATTATAATCCCTCCAAATTTTCGCAAAATTCAAAAACTGGTAGTTCTTCGGAAAATAAGAAACTTTCTGGTACTTCGAATTACAGGAAGCCTTGTGATTACTGTTTATCAAAGGGATTTCCAGATCGTTTTCATTTGGAGGAGAAATGCTGGACCAAGAAGAGAGATCTTGAGAAAGCAAAACTTATTAATAATTTTGAGGCTGAGTCTGCCTCTAACTCCTCAGAAGAGGATCCAAAAAACTAAATTTCGAGCCACTGATCCAAGTTAATGTGCATGTCAATGGTAAAATCGACTGTCCTGGTACTTATGATTCTGGATCAAATATTTCTGTTATGGGCAGCGATTTGGCGAAATCTATTCATGCGAAAATTTTTAAATTGAAAGGCTGTAAATTTAAAATGGTCAGTGGCTTTGGTGAAGTTGTTGGTTGGACTAGAGTCAAGATTAAAATTTTCAATATCGAACGTAACGTAATTGTTTTCATAATTGATAGTAAAATTTTTAATCATGATTTCTTGATCGGTTTAGACTTGATACGTTTGTACCGTCTAAATCAGAATAACAAATTAGAAATTTTTCAGTCTAATAGTTTGGACGAGACTCCTATTTTGACTAAGTCTAGCTCCTCTGGTAGTGTCAATTTTGTTGAAATCCAGGCAGATTTAGGTCATCTTAGACATAGGAAGAGATACTTTTTACAGAGAGTCATCAATCGTTTTAACCACGCCTTTGCTCGCGACAAGTTTGATGTAGGCAAAGTTAGAGATTACGAGGCAACTATCAAACTTTCAGAACACAAGTATATTTTTAGAAAGCCTTACAGATGTAGCCTGGTGGACCAGAAAGAGATTGAATCTCAGATTTCGGCCCTTCTCAAAGCAGGTCTCATAGAGGAGAGTACATCACCTTTTGCTGCTCCTGTCACCTTGGCAGTAAAAAAGCAGGGTGATGGCTCTGTCAAAAAGAATAGACTTTGTATCGATTATTCGGCTCTGAACAAAATTGTGATTCCTGAGAGTCAGCCTTTCCCATTGATTGGTGACCTCATTGCTAAGGCACGTGACTGCCAATGGTATTCGGTATTGGACATTAATAGCGCCTTTTGGTCTGTCCCTTTACGCCAGAAGGATAAGTACAAAACAGCCTTTGTTACCACAACAGGGCACTATAACTGGAAATGCCTTCCCTTTGGGTTGAAGACTTCCCCTGCCATTTTTCAACGTATTCTTAGAAATTGTTTAAAAAGAAATGGCCTAGATGATTTTTCTGTCAATTATATTGACGATATTTTAGTGTTTTCAAAGACTTTCGAAGAGCATTTAGTCCATCTCGAAAAGCTGCTTGATGCAGTCTCAAAAGAAGGTTTTAGGCTTAGTATGGCTAAATGCAATTTTGCGAAAAATAGTGTAAAATATCTGGGTCATATTATAGAAAATAATTTTACTCGTCCCATTTATGATAACATTAAGCCGGTTCAAGATTTTCCTACCCCCAAAACTCAAAAACAAGTTCGGCAATTCTTAGGCAAAGTGAATTTCTATCACTCTTACATACCAAATTCTGCTTCTATACTTTCTCCACTTCATGAATTATTAAAGAAAAATTCAAAATTCATATGGAGTGATAGATGTGAGAAAAGCTTTGCCTTTGTTAAGAAATGTTTAACCTCTGAACCGTGCTTGGCAATCTACAACCCAGAGAGAGAAACTATCATCCAGACGGATGCTAGTTTGGAAGGCATTGGTGCTGTGTTGAAACAAAAGCAATCCGATGGTAATTTCCATCCTGTCGCCTTCTTTTCAAAAAAATTAACTGAGGCACAGAAAAAGAAAAAAACAATATTCCTGGAATGTTTGGCTATTAAAGAAGCTCTGATGCACTGGAGGTATCAGCTTCTCAATCTAAAGTTCACCATCTTTACAGATCACAAGCCCTTAGAAAAGATGCAGGTAAACACAAAATTTGATGATGAACTCAGGGAATTAATTCTCCAGATTTCGCAATTTCAATTTAACGTAAAATACCAGCCAGGAAAGGTAAATTTAGAAGCTGACTGTCTTTCCAGAAATCCAGTACTGGAATCACATGACGCACTTTCGGAACTTAAAGTTGTCAATTTTCTAAAAATTAAAGATGTGAAAAAAGATAAATTAACGGCTCTTAAACAGTTTTCGAACAAATTTAAGTTCATGGAAAAAGAAAATTTATTGTATACTACTGACAAAAAGTCAAACAAAATTTTAATATCAGACGAATTTTGTTGGGAGTTGGTCAAAAAAATTCATTTACATTTTGGTCATATCGGAATTTTTCAAATGGAGCTAACAATCCTGCCATATTTTTATAACCCTAATTTGAGAAAAATTATTAAAGATTTTTGCAAGTCTTGCTCCACTTGTATTAAAAATAAGAGTCGTATTTCTTCCAAATTCGGACCTCTTTCACATCTTGGTCCAGCCAAAAGGCCTTTTGAGTATATGTCCTTAGATACCATTGGTGGATTCTCAGGAAATAATAGCAGTCATAAGTATATCCATTTACTTGTTGACCACTTTTCGAGATATGCTTACGCTATTACTTCAAAATCACAAATGGCTCCAGACTTTATTAAGTTATTAAATTTGGCTTTGAAAAAGGACATCAAAATTTCAAATCTACTTGCAGATCAATACACAGGCATTAATTCTGTCGCCTTCAAAAAGTATTTAAAAGAAAAAAACATCCGGCTACTATTCACTGCAGTAGACTGTCCCTTTTCAAATGGTCTCAATGAGAGACTAAATCAGACTCTGGTCAACCGCCTTCGGTGTAAGGTGAACGAGTCAAGAGAAAATCAAAAGAGGCCCTGGCCCAAACTTTTTGAAATATGTTTAGACGATTATAATAATACAATTCATACGGTCACAAGATTTAGTCCAAATTATTTAATGAATGGAGTGAAAAATAACGTAACTACTAAATTTTCGCATAACGTAAAATCTGATCTCGAAAGAGATAGACAGAAAGCTTTCGAAAACTCCATAAAAAATCATAACGTAAACAAAGGACGCTACGACAAAGGTCGACTGGAGTCTTTGTTTAAAGTTGGTGATCTGGTTTATGTCAATCATGGCAATAGTCTGAATAAAAATAAGCTCGACGAAATCCGTACAGGTCCTTTTCGCATAGTATCTAAATTGTCAAATTGTATCTTCGAAGTTGAAGCAGGATTCCAGAAATTCGAATCGAATCTTTTTCATGTCAGTAAAATGTACCCTTTCGTCGATAATGTGAAATAAAACTCGTAATATGTCGTTTTCAGTCTCTCGGCTTTTGCCCTGGTAGGAGAGACATTTATTTTGTACCATGCCTTTTCGTGTGGGTTTTCTTCCGGTTGTGGGGATGTAAATTGTAGCCAATTTATCAGCTCTACACTTTCGACGTTGTTCGTATTCTGTTCTCATAATTTCAAATCACGTTTTATCTAGTCCAGAATTCGAGTAATTCTTCCTCTCTTATCTTTTCATTTGCTACTCGGTCTTTTCCCGCTTTCCTTCCTATTCACCACCTTCGATTACCTATCCTTTGTACATTCATGTCATTCGTGTTTGATTCGCTCTAGTGAGCAGATACTTAATATTTTCTTGTTCGAAGTTTGCACTTCGTTTTGCTAATTTCAGCTATGGCTGTAATTACACATCATTACTTTAATTCTTTCGAATAATATACCGTTCTTTTGAAGTGAATTGTGTAGTTCTCTCAAATGCTGCAAATCAGCAATCTCAATTAACTTCGAACTTACATAAATATAATAATGTACTAAAATTAAATAGGTCGATATATGGTCTTAAACAGTCGCCAAAAGTGTGGAATAAGCTATTTAATGAGTTCCTGTTGTCACTTGGCTTTGTACAAAGCATGGCTGATGATTGTTTGTATGTGTTCAAAAATAAACATGATGGAACAATAGTTTATCTACTCACTTACATTGATGACATTCTCATTAGTTCAAATAATAAAGAACAAATTATATTTTTCAAAAATAAAATTAATAAGAGATTCAAATGTAAGGATCTTGGAAAAGTTAATAAATATCTAGGTTTAAACATTAATTACAGTCGTGAAGAGGGCATACTGGAGATCGAGCAGAAGAATCTCATCGAGTCTGTTGCTAGGCGGTTCGGTGTTGATAAATGTGCACCTACCTACACACCTATTGACCCCAAACTCCAATTGGATAGGGACCTCAATGCAAGTGATAGTGTGCTGAATAATAACTATCAACAGCTTGTGGGATGTTTGATGTACTTAATGCTAGGATCACGGCCTGATATTTGCTTTGCAATATCGTACTTCAGCCAGTTCTCCAGTTATGCCACAGATGAACATTTCAAATATTTATTGAGAGTTCTAAAATATTTAGTGACTACTAAAGACAAAAAACTTATATATTCATATGAACATAATAATAATGGCAATATAGTCGAAACATATTCGGATGCCAATTGGGGTAACTGTGTTAACACAAGACGGTCTATCTCGGGTTACTGTGTCTTTGTTTATGGGTCGCTGGTGTCCTGGTCTAGTAAGAAACAACCAACAGTAGCTCTGTCTAGCACTGAAAGTGAGTTGATCGCCATATGCGATGCTACCACTGAATCAATTTGGTTGAAATACTTATTGAGTGATTTTTGCATTCAAATTGATGACAGAGCTGTAATTTACGAAGACAATCAGAGTTGTCTGGCTATCTTGCACTCTGGAAAATGGAACACACGCAGATCAAAACATGTGGACGTAAAGTACCGTTTTGTGTGCAATCACGTAAATTTAGACTTTAAGTATTCATATGTGTCAACTTCGCGACAGTTGGCTGATGTTTTTACGTAGGGCTGCCCGAGGCCTAAATTTGATGTATTTTGTAGAATGTTGAAGTTGTTGTAACTTGTTGTATATGTTTACCATTCATGTAGTATTTATTGTCGTAACTTTTTGTATTTTTGTTGACTTTTGTCATTTGTGTTTTTAATGACCTTATTAATTTAATAATTTGTTTTTACCATTTTACCGTAATCGTATAAGTTTAATTTGAGGAGGCGTGTGAGAATTATAGCAAATTAAATTATACTCGTGACTATTATTCTCACGTATCATTTGTGGTGGCAACACTGTCGATATATTTTTGTGATCTGTGATTTTTAGTGTTTTGTACGTGACTGTGATATTATGTAATCATACGCCTCTAGTCGCTTTTTAATATTCATGTTGTTAACAACTCCACTACTCTTAATGTGGAAATAAAAGTTCGTAATTAGTGAATCTTGTGTTTTTATTTATGTGTTTGTAATGTGTGTGTCTAGTCTCTGTTCGATGTCGTTTTTAGTTTAGGTTCGTTTCATATGTTTTTAGTCGTCTCGATCCGTTGATTTCTTCCTCATCTTCTCACAATACTATATATATATATATATATATATATATGTCATATATTCTGCTTCTCTCACAAATCGCTTCCCCTACTTTCAATCATCGATAACGCTGTGCTTCGCCATTTTGTACCAGAATTGTATTTTACCTTCAAATATGTTTTTAGTCTGCTAATAAATTTAAACGTGAATAAAAGTCTCATGTTCTTTTTCAGTCCTCGCATACTCTACCTCACATCACAAACAACTAAAAGAACACAGTTACAATAAGTTAAATGCTGCAGAGACTCATAGAATCACAGACTATATATATCAGAACCTGTGACCTTCGAAGAACAGCTCCTCACAGATGATTCAAAGGGAGAGAAATTTGATTATTATTTATTATATTCTCACATAACTAATGTTAACCGCTTTTAAAGCATCTCTAGTTTTACCATAATGAAGTAAACCAACATTTTTCCTTCAAAAAAGTCTGAAAACCACAAAACATTTACCGTTGAACAAATTGTTGCTCAACTTCATTTTGGTAAAACCTTTGACTATATAGCTTAATGGACTGAGAACTGATAAAATCTTGAAGGCAAACAATGCAGGCGTTACTTTTCAAAAAAGGTACTTTGTGTGAAAACTGAATTTGTATTGAGTTATATTTTTGTGACTCCTAACAATATAAGTAGATACTAGTGAAATATTAGGATGCTACACCAATTTATTGTCTGAAATTAATGAAAGAAACGTTCGAATAATGAATTAAATTAATCGACGAACTCTTCAGAATGTGTTGGGATACGATTCCCTCACTCCCTCATGAACACATAACCTGATCTCTGACTAACACTGTATGTAACATGTTTATTACATTTAATCTTTTCACATGTGGCGACACTGATCACTGGCATAATCTTTTCCGCCACTGCTCGATGGAGAATGTTCTCCGCTCGTCAGTTGTTGTACTAACGTTGTGAATAAATCTTTTTCAAAGATGATAATCCATTTTTATCTTTTCCGCATCAAAAGATCATGACTCACCTCAATATGGTAGGCAGAGCAATAGATTGGAAAAGAAGTGCAAGTAATTAAAATGTGTTGATCGTGTAATAAATTAAAAGTTAATTTTTCGTGTTTCACGCAAAGTGAAAAGGCTTAGTGCTGTGTGATACCTCCACGCAAAGTGGAAGGAAAAGTGTAAAATTTGTGAACGCAAAGTTCGTTTCAGTGATACAAGTAAATATTCTGAAAAAATTAAAAGTTTTAAATTGAGTGAATCAAAAAGTAAAATTTGAAGTCAACGAAAACAACCGTGAATCCTTGGGTGTAAGTTGAAAAATTCAAAGTTAAAAAGTTGGGAAAGCAGATCAAAAGGATCCTGTGGCTGAACAAACCAATCTATAAAGGTAAAAATAGTTGGCAACTGCTCATGCTGTATTCCTGAGAGAAAAAGCTGAGTTAGAGAATTTGAAATTCGATAAGTTCCTGAGAAGAATCATCGAAGTTTGGTGTCAACTGGGCATAAAAGTAGCTGAAATACATTGAAAAAACTACGAAAGTCAATGGAGAAATATAAGATAAGTAAAATTTTTAGACTAATTAATTATTATTTCGTGTGATTTTGCTCAAAAATTGACTAAAAAATTAAAATTTCAGTAACTTAAAATTAAAATTTGGTATATTTTCGTGTATATTCTCAACCAAAATTCAAGTAAAGTTGAAACTTGAAAGTAGGATTCAATTATCCTTTCAAACTTTATCTTGTTGGTCGAGAATTGCAGAAACAGGAAATCTTTGTTGGATGAGCTTGATCGAATCCAACAAGAGAAAACCTGAATTTATGAACATTAACCTTGGTGACAAACTTTTTCTTGATCACAAACAATAAAATATATTTTCAATAGTTGAAGGTTAATAGATTATTTTCTTTTCAGCATTAATCTCTTTTATAATTTCAATGAACAATTTTGACTTGACAATTAATTTATGTTTTAACGTGTTTAATAGAATCTTTTTCGCTCTGGAACAAAACCCAAAGTATTAATCAAATCAAATTTCAATATTTTCGGCGATAAAGTCCAATAAATCGATCACTCATACATCTGAAACAACGGCGGAGAGATCACCTCATCGTCGGCAGTATATAATTAGTAAGAATAATCTTAGAATATTGAATAATCATTAGATATCGTACTATAATACATTTAATTTGCATTCCCTATCGAGAGGTTGAGACCGTGTTGTGCATTATCGTGCGGTTGAGACCGTGTTACCCTCTAGATTTAAGTTCCCGTGTTTCTGAAGTAGGATTCAAATTCTCCAAACTATCAAAATTAATAAAATGTCACGATTTGATACTAAAAAAGTATTTGATGGGAGGAATTATGATGCCTGGAGGACCACGATGGTCTCGACACTCTATGCAGAAGGATTGAATCCAATTATGCATGATGTTGAGACTGAAGTGCTATTTCTGGGACTCAAATTAAATAATTTTTTAAACCCTGACTTTGGAAATGCTAGTCCAGCTAATTGTATGGCATATTTTTGCAATCAAGAAAAGGGAAAAGCGTTAATCTATCAGGGACTTAACAATGAACTCATTGAACGAGTAAAAGACTTAAAAACAATAAATCAAATACTAAAAGTTTTAGATGAAAGGTATAAGAACTGCACTCAGGTGACATATATTAATGCGAAACAAGCCTTTCAAAGATTAAAGTTCAATAGTGAAGGCAATATGAGAAGTTATCTAGATGTTTTCTCAAGATCAGCTCAAAAAATAAGGGACTGTGGAAAACCTCTTGACAAACAGGAAGAGATAGAACAACTCTTAATATCATTAAACATGGACTATGACATGACAAGGATGGAGTTTAATACACTAAGTCAGGACCAAAGAACAATTGAGACACTCCATGCCATGTTAATTGAAAGGTCTGATAGGTTGTACGACAAGAAAAGGTCAAAATATAATAATAATAAATTTCGTAATTTCAACCACAATAATAAGAGTCAAAGGTTCCAATACGGAGGAAATTACAGTAGATATAATAACACTAATAGAAATCAGAATCACAGTCAGAATGTAGATCAGGGGTAAATGACATATAATAATAATCAACAACTAGAGATGTCTCAGAATAATAATAATACATATGAAAATAGAAAATATAACAATAATCAAAATCAAAATACTTTTCCAAGTTCGAATATTTTAGTATGTTTTAAGTGTCATGGCAAAGGACACATAGCAAAAGTATGTCCGTCAAATAAAGAGGGTATAAAACCCCAAAATTAGATGGTCCTGCGCAAAACACAAGATACGGACGAAACAACAACCACAATAATAATAATAAAAAGAAAAAAGAAAATAACGTTCCATGGTCCATGATGCTGAGATATAAGAATCATGATTAGAGAATAAACACAAATGATAATAAACTAATAAATTTAATTACGTCTAAAGATACAAAACAAGAGTCAGACTCAAATTATGTCCCTCTTATTAAAAGAATTATGTTAGATGGTGGAGCTGTTGTTCACGTAATCTCGGACTTATCAAAATTATCTAACCCTATAATGTTAGAAAATCATATCGAGCTGGAATGTGCTATCCAGGACACACTATTAATCACCACACTTATAGGTACCATGTTCATCAGAGTGGAAAACTCAGAGAGAAACCAAACAGTCATAAGACTAAAAAACGTACATTATGTACCATCTTTAAATGTATATCTAATGTCAGGGATTAAGATAACAGAAAATAGAGCGCTTGGCATAGATCAAAATTTCTCTGCAGCGCATATATACGTCCGAGGCACGGACAAAGTCATCTTTTCAGCCCCAAAAATAAGAGGCGTGTACATGGTCAAGTACAAAATTGTACCAGAGTCCGCCGTTAATATTGTAGAAGATGAAAACGAATTAAATAAAATATGTCCTTATAATAATGAATCTAACAAATTGGCATGTATGCCCAATATAAATTCCCAAGATGAATGGATGGAATATGAAATAGAAGAAGAAGTAATAGAGGAAAGTCAGGAGGAGAATGAAGAGAATGGAGAGGATATTAATAATAAAACACAAGAAAACACAATTAATAATAATAAAGAACATAATATTATAATAAATCCTAATGGTACAATTGATAATAATAATCCACAACAAAATGAAATGAATGAAGGTGGAAATGAAATGAATGAGGATATAGGAATAAACACAAATAATATAATAAATAATAATAATATAATAGTGACACGCAGGAATCTAATGAGAGTACAGAAACTGCAAAAATAGACAAAAAAATGATATGGCATAGGAGATTAGGACATCTGTTGGGAAAAAATTTAAAGTTCTTGACAAAGGTCTCAAGAGGTATTCCAAATGGAATTACTTTTTGTGATGACGAGTTGAGTCTTTGTGAGGTATGTGTAAAAGCCAACTCTAGAAGATTAGGGCACAATGGAACTCGCACACGACCTGAGAGGAAACTCGAGCTCGTTTCATCAGATACAATGGGCCCCTTCTCACCAGGCATTTATGGTGAAAAATATGTTTTGATTTTTGTGGACCATGCCACAAAATATACTTTTATTTCCACTATTGAGAAAAAATCAATGTTCTTCGAAGAATTCAAAAAATTATACATGAAGTTAAAGTCGAAAGATGTGACAATGCTAGGGAATATCTTGACTCAAACATGAAATCATTTTGTGAGAACAACGGCGTAAACCTTGAGCCAGTCGTTCCGTATTCACCGGAGTTAAATGCGATGGCAGAAAGGCAGAACCAGACAATTATGGCAAGGACAAGGGCTATGCTGTTTGACTCTGATTTGGATTTTAGTTTTTGGTCATTGGCTGTTGTGACGGCTGTTTATATAATAAACAGGAGCCCAACTAGGGCCAATAAAGATAACAAAACCCCCTTTGAGATGTTTTACGGCACAAAGCCGGACTTATCCAACATGAGAGTTTTTGGGTCTCTCGCTCACAGGCACATTCCCATAGAGGTCTGTCAGCAACAAGACACTAAAAATAAAGGAAAAGTGCCAATATTGAACATCCAAAATTAACCCAAAGATCCGACAAAGGAATTTTTGTAGGGTATACCAATAGTGGGTACTGTATAAGGGACCCATTAATGGAGAAATCGCACGTCACTTGCGATGTCAGATTTGATGAAACGAGGAATATAAAACAAATAAATAATATAAATAATAATGATAAAGAAAATACACAAAATAACGATAATATTATAGATACTCCTGTGATTTTAAATTTATTCAAATCACGATATAAAAATTACATTGGGGACCATATCCCTCAAAAATGGGAGGATGTCAAAAACAACCCCTTTAAGGAAGAGTGGCTTCAAGCCATCACAGACGAGTTGAATTCATTATCTGATATGGGCGTTTGGGAAGTCGTCCCAAAGGAGAGGAATGTGAGGTTGGTAGATACAAAGTGGTGTTTCACCACAAAACCCGACAACCTAGGCGTTCACATACCAAAAGCTAGATTGGTTGCGAGGGGTTTTAAAGATCTCACTCACTATTCCTTAACCGAAACATATGCCCCGGTAGTCCAATACTGGTTAATCAGATGGATACTGTCAATTACCAATAAATATGGTTTAAATATAACACAATTTGATATAAAAACAGCCTTTTTAAATTCACAAATAAAATACCCAATATTCATATCTACCCCTAAGGGATGCCAATTAGGCAAAAATAAATGCCTGAAACTTATAAAGTCTATATATGGACTTAAAACATCATCTAAAAGTTGGTACGATTTGTTGAATTCAATAATAGTTCAAGCTGGCTTCACCCAGTCAAAAATTGATAGATGTTTATACGTCAAACAGAATAATACTGGTGCAATGGCACTCTTGATAGTCTATGTGGATGACATGTTGTTGGCAAGTAACCACAACAAGTGGACACAAGACTTGATAGATACCTTCAATAAAAGTTTCACATTAAAAATAGAATATAATCCCACATTTTTTGTTGGATTCAAAATAAATCGTGATATACCACGAGAACAAATTATACTCACACAAAATAGATATATTGATAAGATTCTCCGGAAGTTTGGAATGACCAAATATAAATCCATCTTCCACACCCATGGAGACTGGGCTTAAACTTAATAAACCGGCAAATGGAATTGAGGATACCGAATATAGGGCTATGATTGGGAATTTACTATATGTGGCAAGACTGACCCGCCTGGATATTGCTTTTGCCGTCAACTACTTATCCCGTTTTCAGGCATCCTCCAACAATGAAATTAAAAACTATGTCCGTCGTATCATTAGATACCTGAAAACTACACGAGATTTCTCTCTAGTCTTCCACTCCAACCAAACTCATATTAAAGCATATGTCGATGCGTCGTATGCACCCAACGTAGACGATTCACCAATTGATATAAATAACTTGGAGAAAGGGTGCTCCATAACTAGTTTCATGATATTTGTAAATGGAGACTTGCTAAATTGGGCCGTTCATCAGCAACAGACGGTTGCAACTTCGTCAACTGCAGCCAAATTAATTGCATTGAATGATGTACTTGATGACATATATGTGATCTGGAGACTTATAGAAAGCGTTTTCTCTGTAACCAACCAAGTGTAGGTGTATGAGGACAATATATCTGCGTCCCGTATTGCATCTAGGGGAGGCCAGAAACGATCCAGGTCTCTCGTGATCAAATTCTACACATTGCTGGAGGCCTTCCAGCAAAAATTGATAAATTTCAATAATATTAGGTCACCCGATCAAGTTGCCGACATATTAACTAAAGCACTTGATTGGAAAACCTTCCTAAATATCATTATGAGAATCCTCCGAGAAAGTCAACTTTTCGGCCAATAGTCTTAATTGACATAACCTTTCAAAATTTTTGATATTTGGTTTTGGACTGCGGATGAGCGTCGGTCTTTTAGCGCCTATTGTAAACCAAGCGGTTCATATTTCATTTCACAACTTCACATCATATTTTACAACAGGTTCCCAGTTGCTGCTCTGCCTCTCTTACTGGCATCAGCATTCCTTAATAAACTCAATTGATTCCAACAATAGCATACTTATTTAACACTCCACACAATTAATTATAAGGATATAGATAAAAATGTTTTTCTTCTACAGCTGACGATGAGGAGATATTGATCTCTCCAACCTTTTCATATATATAATAATTTAAAATCACACAGTATATTTATAAGATGTGACACTATAACAGAAGGTTAAATGTATACCTCATGTTAATAATTACACAATATATAAGACAAAACAATTGATTTATAAATTTATACACATTTTAATTGTACATCATAATGCTAGTCAACGACTTATTTGATTTTTACCATTGTAGCAACATTTTAAATTTTTTATATGATATTTATGTTTAATAATTTTGACTGCTATTGCTTATTTATATTTTTTTTAATACATACATCGTGTGATACTTTTTTAACTTATATGTTTGTTAGTCCGTTTTGAATCTCAGGGGGGTGTTGGGATACGATTCTCTCACTCCCTCACAAACACATAACCTGATCTCTGACTAACACTGTATGTAACATGTTTATTACATTTAATCTTTTCACATGTGGCGACACTGATTGCCGGCATAATCTTTCCGCCACTGCTCGACGGAGAATGTTCTCCGCTCGTCAGTCGTTGTACTAACGTTGTGAATAAATCTTTTTCAAAGATGATAATCCGTTTTTATCTTTTCCGTATCAAAAGATCATAACTCACCTCAATAGAATGTGAAAATGTAAGTTTTGGATAGAGTTCCTTTACCTTGAGAAGTTTGAAGTAAGGTTTTCTTAAACCAAAAAATTTGGCTGTTAGGTGAATAGTTTCATCGTTCGCTGATTTGTTATCAAAAAAAAAACATCTTGAACTACCTTTAGAACTTGAGCGAGTCCTAAATGAGCTCTTTATTTACTCTATTTGTTTATTTGAATTCAGTATTTTTTCTGGCTGGTTGGCTTAAGTTCCAGGAGAATGATCAAAAATTTTAAAAATCGAACTGCTCAATTGTTTCAAACCATTAAGAAGTTTATTTGAATTGGGCGATAAGTATATATGTATATATATATATAAGATCGCTAGTCACAGACCGAAGAATAAAATCGACGAGTTTAATTGCACTGAATTTATTCAAGAAATTAACACAAAGTCGATAACCATGTATATAAAATATATCAGTGAGAGAGAAGTGTATGAAGTCAAGCTTTAAAATATTACACAGCAGTATGTATCGAGATTAACAACTGACTGAGTTTAGACCAGTATAAACAAAAACGGAAATATTATAAGCTGTGCGAGTTACGGCTTATCTACAAGATAAATCCCACTAGAATGAGATGTCTCGTTCTTATATCCCCCACCTTAGTTGGAAAACCGGAGAATCCGATTTTTCCATAAAATTTACAAGATACATGTTGGTAATACAGAGATAATTTTTTCTAAATTTTTTGTGGTACAACATTCGGATATTGATTTTCGAGTTAAACGAATACATTTTTTTCGCATATTTCTATCAAATTGTACAATCAAATTAGATTCTTGCATAAGCTTTTGTCTTCTATACATCGGAATATCCGTCATACGTCTATTATTTATGCTTTTACATTTTTTTGCAACCAAATTTAAAAATTTCTTATTAATACGATACATTGTTCTTTTGACCTCCTCTGAACTAACATTAACATCAGGTATAATCCCTGTAAGAATACAATTAACTTAAAAAACAAAAAATTTAAAAAATACAAATATTCAAATATACGAATAAAATGTTTTTATAATTCATAACATATCCCGACTTTAAACAATTCCCACTGACTGGCGCTCGTTAGACTTGTTCAGAGGACAGTGAACTTATAAGTTCACTGGAACAGAGGATGCAGAGCTTATCACCATGTAAGCGTGAGTATTTTTTTTTTGTCGTATATGCTAAGAAAATAACAATTCACGCACTTAAAATATATTATTACATGTTTTCAGGCTCTTGATATCCCAAGGATCGCTCATATGGAATCATTTTAGTGTGGTGGTAGAGACGAGTATTATTTGTCTTATTTTCATTTACCTTCACTGCATATACGAATTTAGATCTTTTTTCAACAATTTTGAACAGAACGATTCTGATTTCGTCAAGTTTTTCCAATTCAATTTATTGCCATTTTAGATAAAAATGAGATCTCCTACCTTAAATTTGTGAATTGGGCCATTTGGTGTCAAACGTTCTTTATTTCTTTCATGGTCCTTTAACAAATTGACAAAGGCTAATTTTCTGCCCTTATTAAAATCTCTCTGTTCCCTAAGTTCTATCGGGACAGTTTCTGGTAACTTTCCATACATTAAATAACTTGGGACAAATCCTGTTACTGAGTGTATTGTGTCGTTATATTCGTTGGTGCATTGCAGGGCAATATTCGTCCATACTTACTTTTTTTTATTGTTCTCATTCATCCTACACCGAATTCTGTTAACTAAGGTTTGGTTCAGACATTCATTCAGTCCATTTGAAGACGGTGAGTCCACTGCAGTAATTAAGTGTTCGATATTATTTTCCTTTAAATAATCATTGAACTCTTTCGAACACAGTTCCCGTACTGATCAGTTAGTAGTAACTTTATTTGTTTTTCTCTGTTCACTTTTTGACATAATTTTATAAAATCTATTGCAGATTGGCCAGATGATGTGAGAATATAAGCATATCGAGAGTAATGATCAACTAAAAGATGTAAGTATTTTTTTGTTCCTCGCTTACCTTCTAATCCACTTATTGTGTCTAATGACATGATCTCATGAGGCTCCTTAGCAGGACCTAGATGACCTAACGAGCCTTTTTCTATTCTAATTCGAGTTTTGTTGCATATACAGACTTGACATGAGGTGCATATTTGTAATATTATTTTGTTTATTCCCTTAAAGTTGTAGTATGGGGAAATAATGTTTTTAACGTGTTTTGAACCAATGTGACCGTATTTCTCATGAATTCTACGTGTTAACTCTTTTCTAAGTTTCTCCGAAATAATTGTTTTCCATTTATTTTTTATTTTTACGTATTTTATATTATTTTTCTCTATGACATTTTTTGTTGTTTTTGTTTCAGACTCAGATTGATCTTTAGTTATTTCTGCTAATGTCACGACATTTACTATACAAATACTATCTTTTAATTGATCCTGATCTGGATCCAGAACAGGGTTTCATGACAAGCAGTCTGCTTCTATATTTGACGAACCAGGTTTATAGACTACTTCAAAATCATACTGCAAGAGATTATGTACAAGGTCTCCTAGTTCTTCATCAGTTCTCGCCTTGATTTGTAAATTTTCTAATGGCTTATGGTCCGAGAAAACAGTGAATTTTCTTCCCATTAACCAATATTGCCAATATTTTATGGCTTCTCTAATGGCAAAAAATTCTATATAGATTGCTTTCTTTTTCTTTTGATAATCGTTTAGTTTTCGAGAAAAATACGCTACAGGTTTTTCGGTGTTATTATCTTGTGGCTGTTTTAAAACTGCTCCTATGTCCTCTATGCTTGCGTCGGTGTATATGTGGATTGGTTTATTTCTATCGAAGATTGCTAATATGGGAGTTGAGGCTAAACATTCTTTTACTTTTTTGAATGATTTTTTGCAAATTTCTGACCAAACAAAATCTACGTTTTTTCTGAGTAAATTATGAAATGGTTCTAATAATTTTGTGGCGTTAGGAATATATTTTAAATAAAAATTTACTTTCCCTAAAAATTGTCGTATGTTCTTTTTTGTTTAAGGGGTTGGAAATTCTTTTATTGCGACTACATTGTTTGTTAATGGCCTGACTGTACCATTTCCAACCACATGACCGAGGTAAGTTACCCTATCTTTAGCAAATTCACATTTTGTAAACTTTAATCGAAAACCCTCCTCTTGAATCGCCCTTATTAGTTTTTCAATGTGTGATACATGTTCCTCAAATGACTTCGAGAATATCAATATATCGTCTACATAATTCACGCAAAAACCATCTAACTCTCTTTGTATTATCATCCCGGACAAAATTTTCTGGAAAATTGATGGGGCATTTTTGTAACTAAAGGGCATACTAACCCACTCCCAGTGTCCATGTTGAGTTACAAATGCAGTTTTATGGCGGTCCTTCGGACAAATTGGGATTGTCCAAAATGCTGAGTTTATATCAAGTGATGAGAACCATGTACATCCTTGAATGCGCACTATTAAATCTTCTATCAGAGGGAATGGCTGGCTTTTGGGTACTACAAGTTTGTTTAGGTCACAAAAATCTACACACATCCTATTCTTTACCTTTTCATCACCTTCCTTTTTATAGGCTAATGTGACTGGGGACGCTCAATCATCCCATGGTTTAGTAACTCGGTAATCTGACTCTCAATTTCTTGCTGGTCCTCAAACAAACAGCGATAGGGCTTCTTTGCAACATAACTATTCTCAGATAATTTTATTTGAGCTTCATATTTTGTAACTTTTCCAATATCGTATCGGTCTTTGGCAAAACTAGAACCATATTTATCTATTAAATTGTAAATCACTTTTTTCTTTTTTTCATCGAGATGATTTGTTCGTACCTCAAACTCCTAGACTGGTATGAACTCGTTCCAGTTTACACTTATTTCATTCTCTTTTTCCATTTCATTTTTGTTAATTATCTTTTCCTCATTCCTCTGAGATACTTCTAATTTTTCATTCAATCTTAACTCATATTCCACTATACAGTCTAGTCCCAATATGATGTCATATTTGAGATCCTTTTTATCTAGGACAAAGAGTCGCACATTTTTCTCAATGTTCATTATTCTCATTTTAACAATTGCAACACCAATCAACCTATCTCCCCCACTCATTGTTTTGTATGAGTAAGTTTCGTATTTTATTTTTCCATTTTTTAACGTTAGGAAAAAATCATATTTAATCATTGAAATATTAGCGCCGGGGTAGAATTGCGCTAGACCTTTTTTATTATAAATATTTGTTATTATTTCGATAAGTGGGGGTAATTTTAGTTTTTTTGGTTGATATCCTTGAATAAGCCTTCAAGTTCTGTATTATTAGCGACTTTAATTACTTTATCCAAATTTTTATTTCCCGGTTTATCTTTAAAATTTTGACCTGCTGGGTTGTTCCAGCATTCATTAATATGGTGATACCTATCCTTGAATCCTTTTTTCTCACATAGGGTGCAAGGTTTATAATCTGGGTTTTTTGGTTTTCTTTGATTATCATTTCTTCTTCCCTTCTCACCTTCTTCGGTTTATCCCACACTTTTCTTTCCCTTATTGTTACTTCCAGAGGCACTCTCCCATTTATCGACTTCTGACAGTGATCTGCCTTGTGTGGTTACGTAATTTTTATCGATCTTTTCTCTCATTTCCTGAGGAAGACCTACTGTTATTAAAGCTATTCTATTTTTTTCACTCATATCTGGTAGAGACTCCACTAACAAACAATTTTTTTTTATTATGTATTCTGAAAAACTAGTACCTAATCGCCATCTAAAATTAACAGCAAACCAAATATCGTTCCAACCTTTGTCTCCAAATGCTTCGATAAAATTGGCCAACCAGTTTTCCCAGCTGTCATCACTATTGGTGATCCATTGAGATGTAAACCATTCAAGTGGAGTCTTTTCCAGAAATAGTCGCATCGCTTCGGCTCTTCTGTTTTCAATGATGTTGAGACGATCACATTCCCTATTGAAGGTCCTCAGCCAAACTTCAGCATTTTGATTATCATTTGTGTATTTGGTCAACACCATGTCCTTTGTCACCGATTGGAGTGATTTTCTGTGATCTGTTACAGTTTCAGCATGTTGTTCCTGAATGATTGATTGCTCTTCCGGCTGGAGAAAATATTCTTTGAATTTGACATTGCCCTCTTTGTCCACTTATACTTTCTTCAATTCATCGCTCAGCTTAATCATCAGGTTACAGAATTGGCCGCGTTTATTCATCGCTGCTATATTCCTTGCAACAGTAGGTACTCACAAGAGCACATTGTGTAGTGTAATAGGTTGGACTTCTGGTGGAAAATAGTAAGTCTCGGATTCTGTTTCCAATCAAATGCTTTTGACCACATGAATACTGCTTTTTATGTTTGCAGGTGAAGATACGTATGCGAAATAGAAAGTTGCTAAAAGCGTTGACATTTTAATTTTTTTTTTCCGAAAGTGTTAATTTATAAGATCGCGAGTCACAGACTGAAGAATAAAATCGACGAGTTTAATTGCACTGAATTTATTCAAGGAATTAACACAAAGTCAATAACCATGTATATAAAATATATCAGCGAGAGAGAAGTGTATGAAGTCAAGCTTTAAAATATTACACAGCAGTATGTATCGCGATTAACAACTGACTGAGTTTAGACCATTGTAAACAAAAAACGGAAATATTATAAGCTGTACAAGTTACGGCTTATCTACAAGATAAATCCCACTAGAATGAGATGTCTCGTTCTTATATATATATATATATATATATATATATATTAGCCCAGACATACACTTTTCCAAGCTTTCTTCTTTGTATATTTGTATAGATTAGTGAAATGGGCCTCTGGTTTACGGAATTATCAGGCATTTTTGTTACTTTTTGAATTTATTGTTACTATAAGAAGAAAATAATTTAATTATAAATTTTTTTGCCACATATTGGTTTTTTAGGAAGATTTTGTAGAATAACTATTGTGGAAGGTGCCATGTCACGATTTTGGAAAAATTACACTATAGTTTTTCCACTAGACCCCAAAAAACACCATTGCCTCAAAAGTTTATGTATATATGTATTTCCTCCAGTAACATGAAGACATTCTTGAAATAGCTCAGCAAATAAATAAATGAAAAAGTATAATAGGAAAAATACAAACTTTTGTAGATGTATCAGTATCATTCCTTACTCCAACACAAACATTCTTTTTTAAATGCTGAATTATACCTTTTCTGGTACGACATAATTTATTATGCTTCGAACAGTTCTGCATAATTGAAAATCAGAGGATACAAAATTATGAGTGGAATGAAGTTCTAGTAAAGTATTACATATTTATGTCATTAATTATTCTGTAAACTTACAAATAATGCTATTTTATCATGTGTCAATGGCAAAGTAGAATAATAATAAAATTAATTATCTTTAAATATAATTTTAATTACTAAAATAACGAAATATAAAAATTAATTTTTTGCTAGCTGGAATTGGATCACTTATCACCAAAGGTCGTTTTTCATAAAAAGAACGCCTTCAGCGGTGTTCCATTTAACCCTATGTATTTCTTATCACTTCTATCAGTCTATTAAGCTATATAGTTGATGTGAGGCGTACAGAACAAGGATCGAAAGAACTTGAGACTTTCTACTTTAATGACATTTTATTAGCGACTAAAATATGTTTCACAAACGAAATATGAAATGGCGAAGCAACAGCGTTATCAAATCAAAAGTAGTAGGGGAAGCACTTCGTGATGAGAGTGTACATATGACATATATATATATTGTGTTCGTGATGATGATGAAGAAAGAGAGAAGGTGGGATTTCCGTTACAGCACAGTCAAAGGGTAAAACTAGAGATGCTTTACGGCTTTTTTTTTTTCGGTCATGTGACCATCAACCATGGTGGTGTGAACTTTAACCTAGTTGCTGATTCTTTACGCACTAATGTTCTTTACTTTAGGTTCTTAGTTCTTTTCTAATATTATATTATTCTCTCGTTATGCTCTTATAGTGAGTGATATTATTCTAACATTTTTAAATAATGGCTTTCATTAATCTCAGTAATTAATAATAATGGCTGATTACGTTCCAAATTATAGCGGTAAAACAGAAAATAGTGTCAATGGTAATCAGTGGGTGAAATTAAATGTCGGTGGGACTTGTTTTCTCACTACCAAAACTACTCTTTCAAGAGACCCTAATTCTTTCCTCTACCGACTATGTCAAGAAGACACTACTTTAATATCGCATAGAGTAAGTTTTCTTCTTTTCGGAGTAGAGTTGATATTTAAGCTCAAATTAACTCTTCGTTTATGAAAATCCTCAATCCTTTTTATCCATTTAATTGATGCTTGGAATTTTTGTAAATTTAATTTTTTATCTTTCCCGGATCGAAAATTTGATGTTCTTGATAAAAGGATTTTCTCATAGCCGCCAAAGAATATTAATCTTCTTTTTTGATTTCTGTCTTAAATTTATTTCAAGAAATATCTTTAAATGTGATGCCCTGAATCCGTCGAGTTGCCTACCCTATCCGATAGTCTCAAGCTAAATGAGAATTTGTTTTCATTCGTGGATGAGTTTTGGAAAATGATCCTTTTGCTCTTAGATAGTTAATTAATTAATTATTATTTAATAATACTTTGTCTAATTTTTTATATTTGTATTGCAGGATGAAACTGGAGCGTATTTAATTGATCGCGATCCGGCCTACTTTAGTCCTATTTTGAATTATCTCCGTCATGGAAAGTTAATCATTGATAAAGATTTAGCTGAAGAAGGTACGAACAGAGAAAACTAACACCTTATACTTTTTCTTTTGTGAAAATGTATTGATATTTTTAAGCGTTTTCTTAACTTACAGGTGTTTTAGAAGAAGCAGAATTTTATAATATAACAGAATTAATAAAATTAGTTAAAGAAAGAATATTCCATAGGGAAGTCAGTGGGCATTGTAAAGAATTAAAGAAGAGAGTTTATAGGGTAATACAATGTCATGAAGACGAATTAACGCAAATGTTATCAACACTTTCTGATGGATGGAAATTCGAACAAGTAACGAATTTGAAAGAGGAATTTTTGCGAACACTCACTCATAATTTAAATGTTATGATCGGATTTCTTTTCCTCTAGCTTATTAATATTGGATCCCAGTATAACTATGGAACTAATGGACATTCGGAATTTTTATGTGTAGTTTCTCGTGAATTTGGTGTTTCGAGTAGTTACAAGGAAACTGAATCCACCGATAGAGCAAAAGTATATTATTTTTATTTAGTTGATTTTTATGATTTGTTTAACGTTGAAAATGACACGTTTCTAAATCAAGATAAAGGTTTATGATATGTGGCAGCGAAACATTAAAAAGTATTTCATAATACCTAATTGTTATTTTCAGAAAATGTGATGAAAACAAATATTTTTTGCCAGCATAACCTTTTGATTAAATTTTTTTGGATTCGTAATAAATTTGAATGTTTGAATTTTTGTTTGCAGGTTTTGCAGCAAAAAGCTTCTAGAAGTTAATATTTGGCCTAATGCGTAATGTATAGTTTCGGGTTAAATACTGATGCATGGAATTTCTATTTAAAGCCAGCAAGTTCATGGATGTCAACACAATAAAAAGTTAAATTGTGCCTTATGCGTCGTATCAGTAATCTTATTATTTTATACTTTTTTCTTTTATTTTTTTTTTTTCGTATTTTGTACTTTGTAATTCGAACATTCATGTTTTTGTCACTTTTATTGTTTACGATACAAAACTAATAAATCCGAAGAAACGCTTAGTCTTATTTTTTATTTTTAAATTCGATAACTTCCTCTGAAGCTGAAGTGTTTAGTGTATCCTAGTACGTTCTTAGTACTTATGAAAAGCGTTTGCGACTATTACACGTTATGAATTGACGTTTTCACGAACCACGTTTTACTATTAATTTAAACAATCAATTCTTGTTCTGTTTCTATCTGGGGCGCTTTAACGACCGTTTATTAGCAGACTGAATTACAGGAAAAGGTTTAGAGCTTGTTCCGGCGACGAGTGAAACTTTTTTCCCCTCAATTATTTTGTAGCTTTCAGTGCTGAGTAATGATAATACTTATTTTTGAACAATTTTCTTGAAAAGAAGAACTTCGAAAAACGTAGTTGACTAAACATTTCATCGTAGAAGTTTGATGAGTACCTATTAAACATACAAAAATTTTTCGAGATTGGTTAAAGCTGAAATGGTTTCATTTTGTGTCGTTTAGTCGAATTAATTGCGCTAAAGTTGGAACACTGAGAGCGAACGTTGCCCTCATAATTTTTGTAATAGTTTTACAGTGCCTTATTTAGTGCTCGTATTAAATTTTTTTTCCGTTAGATAATTTTTTCGAAAATAGATTTAAATTTTTAATTTGTGAAAGTATTTTTCGATATTAACGAACCGTCTAAGAAAATACGGTTTTAAGAGTTTCGGTGATTCAAATAAAGGAAACGTTGTGAAATTTATTACTCCGAAAACGATGTTCTTTAAAATTTAATCTGTAATATCAGTGATTTAAAAAATATACAGGAAAATTTCGTCTACATTCTCGATGGAAGTGGAATCGAGTTTTTTACTTTTAATAATACTTTTTTTCCCATTTTCTTTCAATGAAAATGCCTTATTTAATAAGGTAACGCGAGCAATTAATGGGACAGGTAGGTGATTAACTTCATGAAAGTCGTCGGAACTAAAATTTACAATTTTGCAAAATTTAACAGTTTCTGCCCTTTCAATTTTGGAATATACTTATAGTAAAATAAAAAAATTTTGCTCTGGTAGGTGATATTGGAAAGGATCACTGTAATAAAACTGTTGACATTTATGAAGACATTTCAAGTCCAAAATTGACACCAGAGATGTACGGAAAACCTATAAATTGTTGGTATCGCTTTCGTTCTTTTCGAGGAACAACTCCTCGAGAATGGGTTTTACGAATACGATTTAAAAAATTCAAATTTGGTACTTTAATAAATGCAACGGATTGTGTTGGCGGTTTTATGCAGGTATTGTTCTTGAAAAACTATAACACGTCTAAGGATAAGATACAAGAATGCAATGTATAGTAATTAGAGCGTCCATTATAATTTGATATTATTTATAGATTGTGGATGGTAATGCAAAAACCAATTTGAGTAATCGAAAAGATCCTGGAATGTTTTGTGGCGAAATCGAACAAATGCAAACATTCATCTCGGAAACTAGTTTTGTAAAAATTACTTTCCAGACAGATAACTATACTGATCAAACATACTATAGTTTTGACACGCGAGCTGAACAAGAATTTGATTTGTATCAACGTTATGGAAAACACCTCGAATTATATCCAAATCGCAGAGGGCAAATTGTTCAAGGGTAATACACGTTCATTAAACTAAAACTTATTTTTTCCAGTCGTTGAAGACGAAAATGTAAAATGTGCATTAATTGATAAAAATTAATCATTTTATGTGGCTTGTAGAACATACTGTCAACGAATCTTCAGAGACTGCAAATTACAAACATGTTTTGTTCAAAGTCCTGCTTACCCTGGTGTTTATCCCAGAGGACTCCATTGTACTTATCAACTAAGTACTCGACTTCCATTCATCAAATTGTACATAGAAAATGAAGAATTTAACGTAGATGGCCAGCGATGTGAAAATATAATAACATGCCCCATGAGACCAATATCGGCTGGTAAATAA
The DNA here is from genome assembly GCA_011428145.1 of Ericerus pela. Lineage (NCBI taxonomy): Eukaryota > Metazoa > Arthropoda > Insecta > Hemiptera > Coccidae > Ericerus > Ericerus pela. The sequence continues at coordinate 159,318 of WOFM01002046.1, forward strand.
TATATCTAAAAAAATTTTATTCTAAGTCCCAAAAATATTTTTATAGTTTTGCAAAATACTCGAGATGTCGCTGATCGCGCTCGGTCCCAGTAGGAAAGAAGGAACTGAAAAACATTAAAAAATTAGTCTGAACAATTTCATGGCAGACAAACGTAAATATCAGGGATTATCGCTTTTTTAAAAATTATATGTATACTTGACCGACTTTCGTGGTCAGTCATAATGAAAAATGCAAACTTTTCAATTTTCTGCTTTTCAAATTAATTTTTCATACGTTAATTAAGCATTCTTTCATCCAAACAGAAAAAACTACTGTTGAATTTAAGTGTATCTAGTCGTCTCATCACTTTTTTATGTATCTACTTGGAGGTGAGTCACTCCCTCATCCAAAAAATCAGTTGGAAAACCAGCAAATCCGAATATTTTTGATAGCAAACTAAAAAAAAGATGTTTTCAAGAGGCTACAATTTTTTTTTTGTCAGTAAATTGGCACATTTCAATACCGCTAAAAAATTCTCTGGGGACGTCACTGTCTGCTTGAGAACACTGACAGATTTCAAAAGGATGGGGATGGGGGTTTAAAAAAAACTTTTTCTTTTTTCACCATTTAGTGAAATTATGAGAAAAATGCGATTGTAGCTCTAATTCTTTGGTTGTGTTAAAAATTAAAAGTAATTTGCATAATTACATTAGACTTCAAAACCGGAGATCTCAATAAGTTTTGAAGAAAAAATTTGCAATAAAAAAAAACTAGTGGATAACGACTATTGTACGTAGACTCAACTTTTTTCGTTCAAAACTTCAGTGCTATTTGGATAGAAAAACCTCCTTGGGAGAGAGAAAGGAATAGCCCGGAAATTTTTGTTTCTATCAATTTTTTGAAGTCATTTTGTATTAATTTTTGTGTCAAATTACTCAAATTTTAATCGCAAATAAGTCGATAATACCGATTTTTTCGTTTTTGAACCAGAAGAAAATGAAACATTTTTCGTTCGCTTTTCAAGATGATTGTCTTTTTCTTAACATAAATCTGACACAAGGCAGTGCTTCACCACTTGAATCATTGAATTCACCAATGATATTAATCCAGAATTGAATTCTAAAAAATATAGAGGATTTGGCGAAAAATAGCTCTAATGACACTAACTAAAGGTGTATCCAAGGTGGAAGATTTCACTTCTTAACCACACTTCAGCCTAAAATATCGTGAGAACAGAAATATTTTTCTAATTTTTGGGGTTAAAAGGTTTTTACAATTTTTCTTTTAAACAGGAAGGAAAAATTCATAGAATTTACTTACCAGAATTATAATTTTAATTCAGGAATAATTTTCAGGAATTTTTCCAATGCTGCAATATACTAAATAATATTCATATAGACACTAACTTTTTTTTTTTTTTTTTGGGGGGGGGGCACCCCTCCAATAATTTTGTCGATTCAGGTATACATGTTGTGGAATACCTTGTCGTGAGAGATATTCACACTAGAAGGTCTTCAACAGTATTTGCGTGTTCTGCCACTTCATACGATTAAGTATGGGAGAGCCAAATCCTCGGCGAACACTGGTGATTTTTGAGCCGGTTCTGAGAGTTTATATACCGAATTTGGCACACGCACACGGACACACATGCATACGTATGTATACGTAATTATGTCATGCGTTGCGTCGTTTCTTGTCTCCGTTGAGATGATAAGAAACGACGCAGTGCGTTTGGTACCGAGTTGTGACATTACCGAGATCGTTATCAGGTAATTGATCTCAACTCGTACGATGTATCTTACCTGTACGTACGTACAGGTACAAACATACAAACGCATTCGTGTGAATTGGTTCAACGTCATAGAGACGATTATTGCCAGCCTTTGGGCGGCAACTGTCGTCAAGGGGTGCGAGCCCCTAAAACCTCATACGAGTAATGTCCCCACACATGTAATAATTAAATAAGTTTTTTTTTTGTTATATTAAATATTTAGCTATTGGATTCTAGGTTCAATAAACGATTAGATTTTCACAATTTGTCTTTAAACCGACTCAATTATTTACTACAAAGACAGTACCATTGATAATATGAATTAATTCAACAGGTATAAATAATTGTCCATACGATTATTTGAAAATATACGACGGAAAAAATGCCTTCAGTAAAGAAATAGGTTCATTCTGCGGAATGGGAAAATTTCCATTTTCAATAATTGGCAGCAGCCAAGATCTTTTTGTGGAATTTGTAACTTCAAGAGCAGGTAATATAATTTTTTTAAATGAAAAAAAATTAACTGTGCTTTGTGCCAGTTTTTGAAACTTATAGATTCAACTTTTCTACATCACACATGCGTAGGACCTTTACTGAATACGGGGTTTCATTTCAATGTTGGTAACTGGCCTGGTCACGTAGAAACTGCGGGCGTACGAAATGGAACTTGTGACTGGATACTGTCGAGTAAAGATTTAAGTGATCGAGGGTCCGTAGAAGGTATTTTCCTATCGATCGTCCATTGGTATCCTCCAAACATGAGATGTACCTATCTTATTCAGGGATCTGAAAATCAAATTGTGCGAGTATACTTTCCAAGGTGAAATAGCGTAAAGCTGACGCAAATATTTTTCATATAAATATGACTGTTTCAAATTTATTATTTTTTCCAACAGCTTACGAATTAATAAAATAGAGTCTCCGATCGAACCGTATGATGGAGATTGTGGAGAATCTTTGACATTGTACGATTCAGATCACCCAGATGATTCAAAGATCATTAAAACATTTTGCAACACTTTTTCACGCGCTATGGAAAAGCATGATTTCATATCATCCAGGAATTCGTTATTTGTGAGCTTCGACAGCAAAACTGGAAGTTATTCGGGGTACAAAATTAAATATATTCTAAATTGAATGAGCGGAGGCAGTGAATAGAGTCTAAAGGGTCTGCAGAGTGAATTCTTCACGCTCCTTCCAAATAAATTTTCAAACTTATAGGTATTTGTGAATTAATCTGCCAAACATAACGTATTTAAGCGATACGTTTTTTAAGATTCCCCAATATTCATTTATTTTTTCTTATAGTTTTTACTGTTTTACAAAAGAACAAGTCATTCCTTTCTCCATCCGAAAATTTTCTAAGCACTTACTTGTAATTATAATTATAAATTATAAAAAGATGTTTAATTTCGGATGAAAATAAAATGGAATACTTTTTCTTACAGTTCGTCAATTTATTACTGGGCTCATTACGACTTCTTCAATAATACCAAATTTGGAATTCCTCTACCAGGCACTGAATGCGACGAAGAATTTTCAGCTTTGAACAAAGAGTTCGGCTGGTTTCGATCACCAGTCAACACTCTGATTTATAAAAAAAGTTCTTCCGATCTAATCCGGTGCCAGTACAAATTTATTACAGACCGTCGAATTTACGCGAGAGTATTGCTAACTATCGAGTCCGTCAATTTTAAAGTAGGCAACGTAAATTATACAAAGTGTCTGGAAGTTAAATGACATAACTTCCAGGATCGATTTTAGAGGTTGAAAAAAGTAAGTTCCAACTGAAAAATGCTGAAACAGAGGTTTCCTTTCCGAGTTATAATCCCCCAAGGTGATGGGAAAAATCAAAAATTCTAGGTAACTTCCCCTAAAATTGACAAAAATAAACAAAATTTGTTATAGGGGAATGAATATTTGTGTAACATATTTATTTTCTCCCAGTTTTTACAAGTATAACTTCTGTTTGAAGACTATAAAACCCAAAAAAGAAGCATTTCTCAGCATTTTTCAAGGGGAACTTTTTTGTTTTTTCAACCTCAAAACCGATCACTTATGTCAAGTAACTTTCGGAAACCTTGTATAAAGGCTAAAAATGTGTACTTCGGAAGGAGCAGCATACTAACTCGAGATTAAATTTTTTTGCAGAATGCTCATAGCACTGCCACATGCTTGAATTGTATAGCAGACAATGTAGATAAATTAATTATTTGGGAACCAACCTTAATGACAAACGTTACGAAACCGGTGTGCGTGTGCACGAACAGCAGCGAACGAATCTCCAAACCTCTTGTTTTAACATCGTTAACCGACAACATGATAATGGAAATGCAAGTAGACGCCACCGTTTCAACAATGAATTACTTTAAGGCCAACGTTTCTCTATTTGAAGCATCTTATAAATTTGTTCATGGTCCTCTTTGCGGTCCACCAATTTTAAAAGCTGCCCTCGACGGAGAACTACGTTTTCCGTACCAAGATGCTCTAAGTTTTATCGAGCCTCCAAGAACCATTCATTGCATATGGGATATTCAAGTTAATGAAGGTCGCGATCTTACACTGACCTTTGAAAAGGTGAAATTTGTATCGAGAGATTGTCAAGACGGACGTCTGGAAGTGTACTTACCATCCAGGTACAAAAATCCGTTTTTATCAGTTTGTGGGAATAACGTTAGCGCTTTGAAAAACATTCGCGTCATAACATCGGAAGAGTTGACTCCCAGATACACCACTGATTCACAACGCTTCATTCAGATATATTTTACAAGTCAAACGACGCCATCACGAGCAACAATCAAAGTAGTATGGAATGAATTATTTCACATACCGAGAAATGGTAGTAGAACAGGAAAATTTTAACCGAATCAAAGAAATAAAATAATAAAGATAATATTAAAATATCAATCTTAACTTGATTACTTTTTTTCATACGAATAAATGTTTATTGGGTTTTATGATGAAATAATATAAAATATTTACCCTTTATGTATATTTCACGAAGACCTAGTGGAAAAAAATTCTATTTTAGTACATTAGTTTACGGCGGAGAAAAATTAAATTTTTATACCTACTTTAATATTAAAAAGGAACGAATAATTTACCGATTACGTATAAATCAAAAAAGTAACTTTTGATCAATTATTAAAAAAAAAAGAAAAAAAAAGGTAACTGTTAATGTACACTGAATCATCACATAGATTTTCAAGGAAAAATATCACACAGAAAAAACCTTGAAGGACAACATATAAAAATATTGTTATTGAACTCTGGATATGTAAGCGTTCCATAATTTTTGCTTATATCTTGTCGCCACTTCAGCAGGGCTAGCGGCATTTACTATACCTCTACCAACAACAGCAATGTCAGCTCCTCTCTCTATAATAACTTTTTCGGGGGTGTTGTATTGTTGTCCCAAATTATCAGAATTGATATTTTCCTCCATGTTTACTCCAGGAGTCATTTGAATGAATCCAGGGTCGGAAAATGCATTTGGAAATTGACATACAATGCCAGCAACCAACGAGCTATACTTATCAGCCAAGGCCATGGTTTCTAAACAGTTTGGTGAAGTTCAGTTTTTTTCAAATATTTGCGAAACAAATTTAAAGTTAATTACTAACTTTTGGTGTAATCAGAGGTGATTAAATTATTCTCGCAACTTAGTTCTGCCACAAGGAATACACCAACATCTGAATTAAAGTTTTCAGCATTCTTGATTGCTTCCAACACTCCAAAGCCAGGAATTGAGTGGACAGTAATAAGGTTGGCCCACTTAGAAATCTGATTAAATTGCATTCTGACGGTATTACCGATGTCTGCTAATTTTCTAGGGGACAAAAACGGAATGACTTGAATAATTTTTAGATCTCGTGACGATCTGCGCAGACATAATTACGCATGCACGTTACCTATCCTCCATAATCATGAAATTATGACGAGTAGCAATATTTTTCAATTCGTCTCTTTCTTTTTCGGAATAACTTTCAATGATGTCCGCATGAATTTTAAAAATACATATATGAGGGCCGACCTCATCAGCCAACTGAAGAATTTTTTTAATATCGGAAACATCGGCAGCTAAGCATAAGTTGGTATTTTTTTCAGCCATCAAAGCGAATAACTTCGCTGCAGCCGGCGATTTACTGTGCGCGATTCGATTTTCAAATCTGAGTTGACCACGATTCACTATGAACAATATAAAAGTTTGACATTATCGCAGACGGATTCATCTCAGAAAATAATAATTCGAATAAGAAAGAAACAAAAAAGAAGAATTAACCTGGTGAACTGATTTTTGGGGAAATACGTGTAGCTTTGTCACTCAGAATTTTTTCAGCCAAATCAGCAGAAATGATATTTTCACTTTTCAAAATTTTCAAGATCTAAATTCGTTCAAAAAAATTATATTTTTAGCAAATAAATTATGCATGGATTTGTACTTTTCAAACTTCAGGTGATATTTTACTTGGCTTAGAGAGTATAAACAGTGAACTGAATATCCTCGATTAATTAAATTCGGCACACCTTCTTCTTCTCGATCGACGATAGCAAAAATATCCTTAACAACCATTCCAACACTTTCGACATCCTAAATTGTTGTAGAAAAAAAGAAAAATGAAAAAAAAAGCTGAGAAAAAGGAAGAAAATAATTAATTATACGCAGAAAGTAGCTATCTCTAATGAACTTTAATTTGGCACGATCATATAAGAGTAAAATAAAATTAAACACCTGATGATATCGTGATTCAATATAATCTTATCATTAAAAAAATTCAAAAAAAATCTTATCATAAAAAAAATTCAGAAAACTTAATTATCGCTGGTGTTAATTATTACCGAAATAATATAACGAACGACACTGACTGAACAAATCTATTGAGTCTAATTAACTGAAAGCAAAAATGTATTTTGAAGGGAGAGGATCTATTCCCAAATGCTGATTTTATTTTATATTTGAATAAACTGTATGATATATTGAACATATTATTTTCTATAAGGAAGGCACTTCTATGACTTTACCTAAGGTGGGAGGTTTGATGAAGTTGGTGTATCAGAAAAGCGCACAGAAGGGAATAATTTCATAATTTGGGGTAGTCAAGAAAGCGACCACAATATTTCATTCACTCTGATAGAAAAGTGCACACAACATTCTATTATTTATTTTTTTATTTCTGTCAGGAAAGCGGACACTCAACTCTGGGTTTATATACAGAAAATATCAGGGCAACAACTGGGAAACAAGTATCAATGACAATGACTTCTATAAAAACGAATGATAGACTTCATTAATGTCTCATTTATAATTTACAAGTTTTATAAAATTTCTGATTCCAGTTCCCGAAAATATTTCTTGGATATGCTCAAAGAAAATGTGTTAAGCAGTTAAGCTTTGCTGCGTGTATAAATGGCGGTGGCATAATGAAATGAAGCTTCTGTGGAGGGTTTTCAACATCGTTAAATTTGTGAATGTATTGAGGGAAGGAGCTACGAGTTTTTTTGGTCTAAAAGAGAGAACCCCTCAAATTCCCTCCATCGCTTCGTCACTGATATATGAATAGTGCAACGAAGATACTGAGTAGGTATCTAACGGAAATGAATATATCAATGGAAAAGAAAACGAGAAATATTAAAAAATCATCTAAAAGGAGAGCTGTTGAAAATGTATTTGAAAAATTGAGCAAGATTGTAAGACTGATCTCACAACAGTTCCCAACTCCAATTATTGTCTCAAAAATGTAGCAGGTATGAGGTAAGTAGAGTACGAACGATTTTGTTAATTAAAAGTGAATGAACAGCAGTCTCAAAAGAATGACTTGTTTTTGTAAAATAAGGCGTATTTATACTGCGCGAATCCCAGGTTGTGTTTTTAGTTTTTAATTCAAAAAGGCATTCAACTTGCCTTCACGTATGTTGGGAGGCTGTTGTAGTTTTTTGTTGTTTTTTAAATAGAAAAGACATTCATTTCATGCCACTGTGCCCAGAAAAAAATCACGAAAGTGCGATAAGACATTAATTTCATTCAATGGGAAGAGCGCTTGAAAAATTCAATAAACTGATCACTATCCGCGCTAGGACTACAATAAATTCTAACTATGTATGAAAGTTAGTCAGGAAAAGAAATAAGACTGATTTACTAGTCCGATATAATAGGATATCTAAGTATAAATAGGGGTAAATCCAAGTAAAATAAAAATGAATGCTAATACTAATGGGAAAAAAAGAAATTAGATGCTACCAGGCAAATCTAATATTTAAAGATTCATTAGCTCTGCATTACAAAATATGATGAAATGGTGAAATATAGCACTCAGCACAATTAGAACATATTATTATTAAGAAAAAACTAATTAGATGCTAGCGGGTAAATCTGACATTCATTAGCTCTGCGTTAAACAAAATATACTGCGTAGGACAAACGGTAAAATGAAGCAAACTCGGCTAAATTAAAAAACAATTATGATAGACAATCCAAAACAAGAAAAATGCACACACCAATAAATTCACGCACAACACAACATACATTCTTTTTCAAATGATACGAAACTTGAAAAAGCCAATATTGAAGATATGGTTTTTCGCTGAATTTACTCGTCGGAGAATGTTGTCTCTGTCGATGAGAGGACAGCAAAAAGAACAAGATTCTTGTTGCAACATTATTTTAAATTTTCATGAAAACTACGCAGCCGAGGGGTAAAATCAACGAAAAACAAATGCATCAAAATAAGAATTAGCAAGATTTGACAATTGAGAGAAATGTACGATAAAACAGAAACAAAACAGTTAATATCAAGACTTTCAACAGCACCTGAAAAATTATGATAATGGTTCTGAATTAATGCAGTTTCTCTTTTCGTATCAATAACACGCATCAAGGAATTAAACAAAGTAACCGAACAGAAGATGAAATTGGCTTGAAATAGTTCTAAATAGAACATCCAACACTATTTACCAAAAAGAAATTGAAAAAAGTTAAATGGAATTTAAATAATAAATTTTTCAATAAATACAAAACCGAATGGGAGAGAATTACCGCAACAGTTTCAAGTATGCTGGAGCCAGTAGAAATCACATCTTCGACGATGATACATCGATTTCCTTCTTTAAATTTTCCTTCCACGAGTTGCTTAGTACCATATGACTTCGCTTCTTTACGCCGCAATACCATTGGTTTGTTGGTCTTTACAGACATTAACGTAGATACCGGTAACGCTGTGTATGGAACTCCGCAAATGGTATCGAATTTCACTTCTCTTTCGTAGAGCAGACTCGTAAGCATTGAACATAATTCATCCTAAAATTAATTGGTAGAATCATAAAATAAGGAACATAAATTTTCATAGTTAAATTCTATATTAAAATCGAATAAAATATTTTAATACATCAAAAATCTCTCGAATTTTTCAGTAAAACAAACTATAAAACAACATGAAAAAGGTGATTAGAAAAACAAAAGTTACTGAAACTCACCATTAAAATAGGAAATGATATGAGAAGACGAAGATCAATATAATACATCGAACTTTTTCCACTTTTCAAAGTAAATTGTCCGAATTTGATGCAACCCATCTTGTGCAGACTAATACAAAAATCTCTCAATTTGTCATTCATTTTTGAATAAGAGAATTCAATAATTGAAACGAAGCTGATCACCTGAAAAAGAATGCCTGGATACAGACAATTGATTAATCAAACACAGAATTTCTAAATTCTTAAGAAAGAGCCGAAAAAGATCAGAAAATAAGTTATTATATTTCACAAGTTCACGTCCACCGAAACCATACAATAGTACATCAAGCAATGCAATAAAAATAAATTGGCACTATAGTCTATACTACGAAAAAATAGTACCTTACAAAATGTGGATTAATTATCGGCATTACCTTTCGAGGATATATATAATATATATTTATTAGATTTCCAGCTATGTATGATGGTCCTCACTAGTCTCTTTACATACGAACTCTACAGTGAATAAACTATACTAATTGCTTATTTCATGTTGTTGTTTGTGAGTTTGAAACTTTAAACTTTGTGATGTGAGGCGTACAGAACAAGGATCGAAAGAACTTGAGACTTCTGATATTATGGAGGTTTATTACACGAATGATTAATACATTACAAACAAAATATGAAATGGCGAAGCAACAGCAATATCGTATCGAGAGTAGTAGGGGAAAGCACTTCGTGGTGAGAGTGTACGTATGACATATATATATAGTGATCGTGATGATGATGATGAAGAATGAGTGAAGGTGGGATTTCCGTTACAACGACCCCCTGAAATTTTACCGATTGAGTTCTTCATCATGTTCGACGCTGAAAGTAAACGAATTATTATTGTTGATACAAAAATTATTAATTACAAAAATATTATATATGTAAAAAAAAATATTAACATCCCATTATCAACATATTATTATGGTAACTTTTTGTGTTTCGAGAAAGAAATAATTTTGCTATGCTGTGCTTCGAAAATAAATAAAATAATAAAATAAACAAATAAATAAATATGGTAACATGCATAAAATATTCAATGATAATATATAATATATAAAAAATGGTATTGTAAAAAAAATATTATGATAATATAAAATTGGTAACATGCAAAATATTAATTTATTATAGGTAACGTGTAATTTATTTGTTATATGTTTCGATTAGAAAAAGATCGGAAAAGGAATTCGAAAAAGGAAAAAAATATTCACGTATACATATTATATTAAAGAAAAGGAAAGAGAAAAAAAAAATACGAAGGTATTTCCGATTACGAGTTTATTGAATTTAAAGGAACGTTACGTTTCGTATTTTATCTTAAACGTGTGACATGAAAAAGATTGTAGAATAATATTCATCGCATCGCCTATTATTTTTCGTGTGTTGCTATTGTATTTGAACTGGCGCTTAAAATGTGATGTGATAAAGGAACATTTTCGACTTATCTTACTTTGCGGTCATGTAATAGGTTTAATCTTTATTGTATTTATTGTCGGAGAGTTTCTTTTCATTACTTCGTGTGGGAATATTACGTGTATTTCTCTCACGGTTGCTTGAAAATGTATAGGGTTTTTATTATGCGAATTGTAGGGTTTATTCCTGTTCGATTTTTCTGCTTTTTCCTTTGTTAATATTTTCAAGAGGTCGGGTATTTATCTATTACAAGTATTTTCTGGTAAATGGCTTTGTTAAGTACTAGCTTTGCAGTAATTGAAGGTTAACTTTTAAGCATCTTTTTTCATGTTACAACCTATATTTTGGACTTGGGACAACTTGTACTTTGAAATGGTAAATTTCGAAACATATTATGACTTTGAAATAAAATGAATTATTTTTATATTGTGTTATGTATAGATGTTCGTTTCATTTAATATTTTTACAATTATATTTTCGAATTTTGAACGATCCAACGATTTTATCAAAATGTCCGCCAATTGATTTTCAGAGCTTACAGTTCTAAAAAATATTATTTTTTCCTCAAATGCTTCCAAAATTGAGTAGCACTTGATCATTAGGACGCAAACCGAGCAAATCAAAATGATACGTTGAAATGAGTGTTGGACTGGCGGTGCGGGAGAAGGAAAAAAGAAAGGTGGAGAAAGATGTGGAATACCTTGTCGTGAGAGATATTCACACTAGAAGGTCTTCAACAGTATTTGCGTGTTCTGCCACTTCATACGAATAAGTATGGGAGAGCCAAATCCTCGGCGAACACTGGCGATTTTCAAGCCGGTTCTGAGAGTTTATATACCGAATTTGGTACACGCACACGGACACACATACGTACGTATGTATACGTAATTATGTCATACGTTGCGTCGTTTCCTGTCTCCGTTGAGATGATAAGAAACGACGCAGTGCGTTTGGTACCGAGTCGTGACATTACCGAGATCGTTATCAGGTAATTGATCTCGACTCGTACGATGTATCTTACCTGTACGTACGTACAGGTACGAACATACAAACGCATTCGTGTGTATTAGTTTAACGTCATAGAGACGATTATTGCCAGCCTTTGGGCGGCGACTGTCGTCGAGGGGTGTGAGCCCCTAAAACCTCATACGAGTAATGTCCCCACAATAATTAATTTTATTATTATTCTACTTTGCCATTGAAAAATGATAAAATGGCATTATTTGTAAGTTTATAGAATAATTAATGACATAAATATGTAATACTTTACTAGAACTTCATTCTACTCATACTTTTGTACCCTCTGATTTTCATTATGCAGAACTGTTTGAAGTGTAATAAATCATGTTGTACCAGAAAAGGTATAATAATTTGGTATTTTTTGGTAATGCTATAGCAAAATCAGAACTATATTCATCAATAGAAAATTTATTCAACTCTGGATTAGTTTCCATAAATTTATTTGCTTGTGCATCCTCAATAATAACCACATCAATATTTTTGGCCTTTAATTCTTCTACGAGTACCAAATTATTATTTATAAAATGCAATTTATTTTCATAACCATGATTTATATTTTTAGCTATTTCTTGCCATGTGCTCTCAAGTTGAGCACCGATGACTTGTCCCTTAAGATCGCTAAAATTAGTAAAATGTGCTTCTTTACGAAATAATGCTGCAACTTTTGGAGTTAAGTATACATCACTAAATTCTACATGTTGTGCTCTTTGAGGTGACTTAGATAAGCCAGCTATAACTAAATCAATTTTGTTCATAGCAAGTGATGCTAGTAATCCAGGAAAGTCAAAGTTTTGTATTTTAATACCGACATCAAGTTCTTTAGCCACTAGCTTTATAATATCTATATTTGACGTATTGATAATCCGCATCACCTTGATCGAAAATAGCTCCTTTACCAGAATCTGGTAGATCATCATGCCTAAAAATAAGTGGATTGCTAAACGATAATGGCTAACATGTGGTACATCATTTAACCCACTCTTAACCATATACCAACCAGCCAAACCTTGTAAAACCATTAATAAATTTACTACCAGTAAGCTACGAGTTTGTGATTTATTAAGGAGCTGGTAGTAATAAAATAGTATGAAAGGTACAATAGTAATTATACCAATAATTCTTCCTAGAAGTGGTGTAAATATTTTATAAGAAAAATTGTGGGGACTCATCGGTATGAGGTAAAGGGGCTCGGACCCCTCGACGACAGTCGCCGCCCCAAAGGGCAGGCCAACTTATCGTCCTTGCGACGTTAAACGAACACACGAAATTACGTTCGATCGTAATTACCTGCGAATACTTGCAGATAATGTACGAGTACCGAATCGTGACGTCATCCATCAATCAATGTCACGATTCGTACACGAACCGGCCAGCCGTCACCTACGATAGTAGGGGATGATGCGACCTGGCCGTACTTAACAACGTACGTATTATATTACGTACGTGTGTCTGTGTGCATGCGCCAGAACCGGTATAAAAAACTCTCAGAACCGGCTCTAAAATCGCCAGTGTTCGGTTTGGTTCTGGCTTACCCATACGTTTGTATGAAGTGGCTGAACACGCTTAAATTCTGTAGAATTTCCTTCTGGTGAGAATATCTCTCACGACAAGGTATTCCACAGTGGTGACCTCGACGTGATTTCAGCCACGTCGTGAGGTGTCTTAGGCGCTTCGGCGCTATTACAACCTGGCGCAGTAGCGCTGGCGAGATTCTCGCTTGCTCGGCAAATAAAAAATATTTTTTTACCAAGACTAAGACACCTTTGGTCGTCGAAGTAAGAGTCCACTGAAGTGGGAATTTATACCTCTCTCTTTAAAAAAAAATAAACAAAGAGAAACAAGACAGTAGACCTGGAGGAAGAAGGTTGGACTCATCCCCCAACTCCCCCGACTTCGACTCGACACTCCTTGAATTTAGCAAATATAGAAGAAGGCCCTCAACACCCAGAATTAGCACGACTGGGAACTGCAATAAATAAAGAAGAACTAGCAGTTAAAACGTTGAGAAGTGGTCGAACTTTAAGCCAAAGTTCTGACCCAAAAACACCTGTCCTACAAACACAGGAGCCAGTGTTTTCGACCAGCAAGGAAGGAAGTAGTACTGTGGAATACGCTTGTCACCAGAAAGACACAGCAATGGTTCCACCACCAACTGAAAACCCACAACCATCGCAGGGAGGTAGTAGTCAGCCGCAGCTGACACCCAAAGTCTTGGCACAGATCTTGCAGCTCTTGCAAATGCAGCCAGGACAGAACCCTAACTTCTACAGACGAAGGATAGATATCCCGGAATTTCTGCCGAATGAGGTAGAATTATGGTTGACACTATTAGAAGGCAGGTTCAAGACAGAAAACATAACTCTGAACCAGCGGTATACCCACATCTGTGGAGGCATGCCCCCGCAGATAATCCGCCACATTCCGGACATTATGGAGTGCCCTTCGACAGAAGAGGACAAATATGCCTGGTTCGTCAAAAAGATAAAGAACGTTTTTGGAAAAACAAAAAACGAAATAATAGATGATGTGATGGGTGGTATGAAGATGGGGGACGACAAACCCTCAATCTTCATGGCAAAGTTAAGGCAGAAGGCGGACAATATCGTAGCCCCTTTTGTCATAGGCAACCAATTCTGCAAACAACTTCGACAAAGTGTTGTGCAATGCCTAGCCGCCGTTGGTTCAACCGTAATCAATACATCTGCGGATCTAGACTTCCTTGCGAAATCAGCAGATAATGCGCTCGAGTACACCAGGTCAAAGCCAGTGGTCAGTGCAGTATCTGCAGAGACTGGAGAGCTCGCTCAACTTCGAGCCCAAATAGCTCAGTTGACCGAAGAAGTAAAACGGAACAAAAGCCAAAGCTCGACGAAACCCAATAGTAGCTGGCGACAAAGATCGAAAAGCAGAAGCAACAACAACAACAGCAGCAGTAGCAGAGGACGACAGTCCCGGTCAAGAGACCGCAGATCCAGTTCCGGAAACAGGGGTCAGAGTTCAACTCCCCCTAGAACATCATCTCCCAAAACCCAGTCTCGAAATTGGGATGATAAGAGTTGCTTCTTTCATAACCGGTTTGGCGCGGAGGCCACCAAATGCAACAACAGATGCAGATGGTGGGGTAAAACCTTCAATAAGGAGGCGTCAAACTAGAACGAGGGGCCATCTATGCGGCCGAAGACCCCTCGGAAAAATATTCACGCCGCCTGTTCATAAAGGACAGGACAAATAGGAGACGTTACTTAATTGACTCGGGAGCAGACCTGAGCATATTGCCAGTAAATAGAACCCAAAAAGTACTTCCTCCGAAATACTATCTCCGTACTGTGAATGGTCAAAACCTTCCAGCTTACGGACTCGAAACCAGCAAAGTCGACATCGGACTCAGCAAAAATATGACGTGGTCCTTCACGATTGCAGACGTTCCAAACCCAATCCTGGGTGCAGATTTTCTCGCACATTATGGCCTGATCATTGACCTCAAACACGGCAAATTGATCAATAGTGAAAATAAAAGTGTGGAAGGCAAAACGCTAGCTTACAGACTGGACACAAATATATCCAGCTGTACTAAAGTCGACGGACAACTCTTACGGATCCTGTCTGACTATCCTGGAGTCACTCAACCCTCAATTTGCAGGCATCCTACGTACAAACACGACACGGTTCATTACATCGAAACCAAAGGACAGCCTTGCCATGCTAGAGCACGGAGGTTATTACCCGACAAACTCAAAGGGGCACGAGAGTACTTCCATCGCATCATTGAGGAGGGCGTATGTCGCCCCTCAAAAAGCTCATGGAGCTCCCCTATCCACATGACTAAAAAAGCAAGTGGAGAGTGGCGAATTGTTGGAGACTACAGGGCCTTAAATGCCATAACAGTTCCTGATCGCTATCCAGTCCCCAACATAATGGACTTCAACGCGAATATGAAGGGTAAAACGATGTTCACAAAAATTGACATCAACTGGGCATTCCACCAAATTCCTATGGCCAACCAGGACGTTCCAAAGACAGCGGTTATAACCCCCTTTGAATTATTCGAATACCTTCGAATGCCGTTTGGACTACGCAACTCAGCACAAACTTTCCAACGATTTATCAATGGACTGTTTAGGGAATTGCCGTTTGCATATGCATACCAGGATGACATTTGCATTTGCTCAGAAGGCGGTGAGCATCAGCACGAGGAGAATGTGAGAGCCGTGGTACAGAGTATACACGCCGCCGGACTCACTATCAACGTAGGCAAAAGCTTATATGCACAATCCGAAATTGACTTCCTCGGCTACAAAGTCTCGACCGAAGGCATTTCCCCCTTGAAGACCAAGGTAGAGCCAATATTGAACTTCCCGAAGCCCTCAAATGTCGCAGAACTCAGGCATTTCTTGGGGATGGTGAATTTCTATAGACGTTGCATGAAAAATGCAGCAGCCGAACAAAGTAAGCTGTTTGCACTAATAAAGACAAGCAAAAAGAAAGACAAAACTCCACTCGAATGGAACGAAGAAGCCGAACAGGCCTTTGAAAATATCAAAGAAACACTGGCAAATGCAACTCTATTGGCTCATCCAGACGAAAGTCTGCCGTTATGCGTAAGTACCGATGCATCAGATTTTGCTATTGGTGCAACTCTGTACCAATTGGATACAAACAACATCAAATTACCGCTAGCTTTCTTCTCGAGGAAGCTCTCAAAAACAGAAAAGAATTACAGCACATACGATAGGGAATTGCTCGGAATTTTTGCTGCGTTGAAGCATTTCAGGCACCAGTTAGAGGGTAGATGTTTTTCTGTGTATACTGACCATAAACCCCTAACATATGCCTTCACACAAAAAGCAGAACCGGCATCTCCGAGAAGAGCACGACAATTAGACTATATAGGTCAATTGACTACCGACATTCAGTATATAAGTGGAGAACTTAACACTCCAGCTGATGCCCTGAGTAGAATCGAAGCTATCTCGGTTCCTGTCCAATTGCCTTATGCTGAAATAGCTAAAGCACAGCTTAAGGATGCAGAACTGCAGGAGTTGTTATCGAACGATGATACTACTCTCAAATTGAGACAGCGAAAAATTCCCGGTACTGATGTTTTATTAACATGTGACATCAGTACAGGTAAGAATAGGCCATTTCTACCGGTAAAATATCGCAGGTTGGCTTTCAACAGTGTACATAATCTGTCACATGCTGGGCCAAAATGTAGTGCTAAACTAATTTCGGAAAGATTTGTATGGCCACGAATGAAGTCTGACTGCAACAAATGGGCTCGCAGTTGCCTGAACTGTCAAGAATCCAAAGTAGGAAGACACACTCGTTCACCCCTCAAATCCTTCAAACAAACAGAGCGGTTCAAAACGGTTCATATGGATCTGGTAGGCCCATTGCCACCATCCCAAGGACACAGATACCTGTAGACGATAATAGATAGGGCAACACGATGGCCGGAAGCAATCCCTCTACACGAGATGTCAGCTCCAACAGTAGCTGCAAGGTTATACGATACCTGGATTGCGAGGTATGGCATACCAGAAGTCATAGTCACAGACTAAGGTCGTCAATTCGAGAGCTCGCTCTTCAAAGAGCTGGCAAATAAGCTTGGTGTTCAACACAGTCATACCACAGCTTACCATCCTCAAGCCAATGGCAAAATCGAGAGATGGCATAGAGCTCTCAAAGCCTCCATCATGTGTCATGATACCAAGAGATGGGTAGAAATACTTCCTACCATCCTCTTAGGCCTTCGATCCGCCCTACAAACCAATACAGGTCACTCTGCAGCGCAATTAGCGTTCGACGAAGAGCTACGCCTTCCAGGGGACTTCTTCACAAAATCGAAAGAAGTTAGCCCCGAAATTATGGTACAAAACATAAGAAATGATGCCAACAATTTTCTAAAACAGGCAGCTCGTCATGGCCAGCCCAAGATTTACGTCTCGAAACACTTGGCTAATACGTCACACGTATTTGTTAGAGACGAAAAAATGAGATCAGCGCTGGAGAAACCATACGCCGGTCCTTACAAAGTAGTATCACGAAATGAGAAAAACTTTGTGATACTCATTGCAGGCGAACCTCGAACAATTTCAATCGACAGATTGAAGCCTGCATACTTGGTAAGTGACGATAAAAGAATCAAAAGGTTACAGAAGGAGAACACAGAAAACATGCAGACGGATTCCGAAACAAAAACGGAAGAATCTGTCGATAAAAGTGAGAAAAATACCTCACAACAAAAAAAATCCAAGAAATCAGTACGATTTTTGGACGATGTTACCACTAAAACATTCGATCCCGAGGCCCCCTTATGCCCACGTAAAAGAGGCAGGCCCCCTGGCAGTAAAAAACACAAAAATTCCAGACCTTCTCGCACATCTGAGAGGTTAATGCGAAGAAAATAAAATTTACTCCCGAAAAGTAATATCCGTTACGAAAGTTAAAACCCACTAAAAATACAGGAATATCGGAACTCCGTGAGACAAAAGAAACTCCGGAGATAAGCGAACGAGAAATGCCAACAAAAAGAAGACAGGAATAAACAAATCCACGTGCAATACGGAAACAAAACATTGCAACGTGCGAGTACCGTTAAACACAAAGATAATCTCTATGACGTGACGTCATAAACGGAGATTCCTTTGTACTGAAAATTCGAAAAATATATTCACTGAGCTTATTTCAGGCATAACTCTGCTTAAACCGATCAGAACTTAACCGGAAAACTTGTATATGGCCGAGAATTTTAAGCGCTATCCCCTCTACGTGTCGATAAGAAGATTTGAAAAGAAAGAAAAATAACTGTAATGGTAAATCAAAAAATGAAGTAAAATCACCCATTTCAGAACCGCCAGAATACTTGGACATGTTTTCTGATACAATTTTTTGATGCCTTCTCCCAAATAACCTATTCTGTGATGTCACTATTACCAATTCCTATCCCGAAATCCGCCAACTTCCAGTTTGCTTGGAAAACTGCTGAGCACACGAAAACTCAGCAGAAGACCAAAACGAAGACGGAGTTGGATAGGATCGAAGAGGAGCTGCTGATGGACACAGCTCCTCCGGTTGACGATGTCCTAGCGGAGATGACAACTCCGCTGCCTCCGACAATCTCACCTCCCCAATCCCCGAAGGAGCCGACTCCGACTCCGGAACCCCCAAAGCCGGAGCCAAAACCCGAGGAGAAACAGGAGCCCATGAGATTCTTGTTTACGGCAGAGAGGGCCGCGAACGAGCGGGCGAAGATGGCCACCTGGGCAACGGAGAATTCGAACTCTCCGATGCACAGGAAGCCGACGTTCAAACGTCCGCTACCCCCTCACTCCCGTTGACACCCCTATGCTCACACAAAAAATACCAAACCGAGGCATAGGGGTGAAGGCAGCCGGGCAAACTACCTGGCCCGAGCGTACGCCCGTAGGGAATCCGACTAGTGCGTCGGGGCTGCGGTAGGCAGCGCCCTGGCGAAGTGGGAGGCCGATCAAAGGCAAAAATAAACCCGCACGTCCCCCAGGCCTTGCGCATTTTTGGTCGTTCTTGCGGCGAAAAAACTGGGGGGGAGTAGCTGTGGGGACTCATCGGTATGAGGTAAAGGGGCTTGGACCCCTCAACGACAGTCGCCGCCCCAAAGGGAAGGCCAACTTATCGTCCTTGCGACATTAAACGAACACACGAAATTACGTTCGATCGTAATTACCTGCGAATACTTGCAGATAATGTACGAGTACTGAATCGTGACGTCATCTATCAATCAATGTCACGATTCGTACACGAACCGGCCAGCCGTCACCTACAATAGTAGGGGATGATGCGACCTGGCCGTACTTAACAACGTACGTAAGTAGTATAAAAATGTCTTTTATCGTATGTCAGGTTCAGGGTCACGCACTGACCAATGGTCATTTCCCATATCATTGTTCAGTGCGTGACCCTGAACCATGACATACGATAAAGAGACATTTTTCTACTACAACACAACAACAACAACAACAACACACGTGTACTTCGCTATTTTGAAATTTTTCTAAGTCCAGAATTATATATTCATCCCCCCTCCTCCTCATCTCTCCATGTGATTATTATTTCAAAATTTTTCTAAGTCCAGAATTATATATTCATCCCCCCCCTTCCACCGCATCTCTCCATGTGTTATTTTATTATGAAATTTTTACAAGTCCAGATATCTGTGACGTCAGAGCTAATATTTTTGAAATTTTTACAAGTCCAGAATTATATATCCCCTCTCCCTTTTCGTTGGTTACCAATATAGTAGCGCCATCTTTATTCGGTATTGATAATTTCTATTTAATAAATTTTTTACCTTTACTGGGATTCGAACCGGCGACATCCAGGTGATGTAAACTGCGACGTAGACGACTGAGCTATGAGAGAGATTATAATGGTAGTGAAAGGAGATGAGGTTATAACTCGAACGTTTTTTTGTTTAATTTATTCTATTTTACATTTTGCTTTGATGCGTTCCAAAAAATATAGTATACTGTTTGAGGAAAACAAGTTTTTATGATAGCTACTTAGTCGACCTCATAAATTATTTATATATTGGTTTTATTAGGTGTTCATTTCTTCTAAATTGAATGTAAAAGAGTGAAATTACTTGTTCTTTTTATATTACTAATTTGTATACAACTTTTTTATAAGTTGTTTAGCATTTGAAGTGGTTACTTAACAAATTTTTTCTATCGCCTTACTTTTTTT
>WOFM01002048.1:0-95941 GCA_011428145.1 Ericerus pela
AAGAATGTTCCTGTTTTTTGATTTTTTTCTATAGTTGGTGTTTGTGGTGTTTGATCGTCTTTGTAAGTACATTTCGATGATCTTTTCCTTTTAGGAGTTTGTTCAAGTATTGTTATGGATGTATCTAAGTTATTACCTGGAGGTGTGTTGGGTCTGTGTCACTCCTCTGAGCCCAATCTGTAATGTCCAGTGGAGCGGGGACTCATCATTTCCTCACTCGACGCTCTGGATACTGTTCGCTGTCATTTGCTGTAAATGGTAGGTTCTTCCTTTATGTCGTAAATTCTCTAGTAAAATTGTGTCTGCATCTGTTAGTAAGTTACCTAAGTCCGTTAGTTGAAATTGTAATATGCTTGGAAATATTCTTACGTCTGAGGGTTGGTATTGTGACATCTGATTACCCGTAGCCTTCCCTTCACATCACCATCGACTGTATTACTATTACGATAGGGAACAGCTCTCGAATTATAAGTTTATAATAATGATAAGGTAAACGGAAAATACGCCGATTCCCCAACGGAAATAAATTCCCAAAGTCTAAGAAACATCAAAGACACGTCGATTAACTATTATTTAACGATATGGTGACGTGTAGAAATACAATATCGATCATCGGTGAACCAATTCCAATCTCTTTGACTGTTCACGTTTTTGGCCTAAGAGTGAACAGGCAGTCTCGTTTTAGACGTGATAGTTTCTCGTTCGTCGTGAATACGAAACATTATTCACGACATAATACAGCTCTTTTATACGACAGCAAGTCACCCTTTAAATTGTTTTCACCGATACTTTCGAATGTGAACGTCAGTAGTAGATTTAAATAACTCGCGGTACTATTCCTTCGAACTCAAGACGAATATCCGATCAAGATTTGATGGTTCACCGAACTTCGAGAACCATGAGGCGATGTGAAGTATAACCTGCACGACCTGATATTAGTTACCATATCTGTAAGTAACCTTTTCGATTGTAATAAAGTGTATATTGTGATAATGGGTCGGCCAACTTATTTATTTCCACTTTTATAAATTCGCCCGATATACTTCGTAGGCCTTGGGAGCTATCGCTGGTAGGCTGGTGGCCTAACTGTTTGAGCTGGTTTGTGGTTTCGACTCTACGATTGATCGAGACTTATTGATATACTTCGAATCGTGATATCATTCCCTATACTCGGGATGTATGTTCGTTTTCGGATGTCACAGTATAAGGCAACGTTATAATTTTTGGCCTGTTGAATTTTTGACTCTGCTCGTGCCATTGAGATTTCAATATATGTTCGTTGTGGGCTTTTGTATGTTTGTTGTGTGATTGGCGTGTTGGTTGTGTAAAGTGTTTTTCTTGGCTGTTGTGATGGTATGATGTTTGGAATAGGTAATATTCCTTGTGTTATTATTTGTTTGTTGGTAGATGTTAGTAAAGCTGTTTTTGTTGGTCTGTACCTTGAAGCTTGTAAATTGTCTGTTGCTGTTATTGTGGAGTATGTGGGTTGGATGTTAGGGTTTGTGATTTGATGTGTAGTTGTTGTTGGTAAAGTTATCGTAATCGTTTTTGGTAAGTTAAGAGTTTTTGTTTCTTTATTTGTGCTCGTTATATTTGGAATGTTGGGATTGGTTTGTTGTGTGGAGATTTGTTGGTCTGTAATATGTCTTGTTAGCGGTGATGGATGTTGGCGTGGCTGCTCTGGTAAGAGTAATGGAGATGGGTGTGGATTTTTTGGTTCTGCGCTTTCTGCTTGCATGTTTGTTCCCTCCGCTGTCTTAAGTTTTTTCTTCCCCATTTCGAGATCTGTGAAACAATTGTGGAGTTATATATCTGATTGTAATAATGCTGCGCACGTGGATATTGAAATGGTGTTCGTACTAATTTTATTTTCCAATCTCACTTGTCTATATAAAAGTACGTTAACTATGTTTTATGTAAGGAATTCAATAAATTATGTATTTGTCTTTACTTACGTCTGTTTTGTTTTTTGGTGTTTGTTGTGGTCATACATTTTCTGTTTCGTAGAGACACATGTTTGTATTAAATAAATAATCCACTGTATGCACAAATAAATAATAACACGAATAATGAATCACAAAATAAAACTTAAAATATACTGCGAGGACCATTTCTTGCTCTGCTATCATGTAGTGAGATCATAAATAAACGTAACGTGGTTCTTCACATGTTTGTCACCATTAGCCGAATGACTTTGTTTGTAATTCCTTCTAACAAACTTCTTGTCTTGTCTGTGTGTGTGTGAATTGATAATGTTTCTGATAGGTCTGTTGTACTGATGTCATTGATGTGGTTTGTGACATCAGTGAAATAACAATATTGTCGTACATTATCGTTATCGAATCGTGTACGACTCTGTTGTTCACGATATTCCAATGTGAAAATAAAATGTTACAACACTTTTAAGTACAAAATTGTACCAAAAGTAATTTTTAAGTGAAGTTCCAGCTTTGACTATATAGCTTAATGGACTGCTAGAACTGATAAAATCTTGAAGCCAAACAATGCAGGCATTACTTTTCAAAAAAGGTACTTTGTGTGAAAACTGAATTTGTATTGAGTTATATTTTCATGACTCCTAACAATATAAGCAGATACTAGTGAAATATTAGAACGCTATACCAATTTATTGTCTGAAGTTAATGAGTGAAATGTTCGAATAATGATTTAAATTATCGACGAACTCTTCAGAATGTGAAAATGTAAGTTTTGGATAGATTTTCTTTTTTCTTGAAAAGTTTGAAGTAAGGTTTTCTTAAACTGAAAAATTCGGCTGTTAGGTAAATAGTTTCATCGTTCACTGATTTGTTATCTGAAAAAAACTTCTTGAACTACCATAAGAACTTGAGTGAATCCTAAATGAGCTAAAATACATTTTTTGAGTGAAGATTTATTTTATTTTATTTGATCAGAGAAAATGTTTTTTGAATTTAGAATAAATTTCAGATGATATGAATATTGATGAAAATAAACAATTGGAAGACATTTATGAAAATTTGGCTTTTAATTTGCCATTTTTCATTTTTAAAATGCCTGAAATAAGTAGTTATTGTATAAGATTCAAGTAAGTACATTATTTGTCCTATAAAGGTTTGAAGTGATTAGAAATTGATGGTGTCTGTAGAAATATTACAAATTTTTTGTTTTGAAATATATTTCTGATAATTTTCCAAGTCATTTTGTTTCAATCAGAACAAAGTAGATGATTTTCCGTAATGATTTTTCAGCCTTGACAAACAATTTCTTACAATTTTGTTGAAAAATTTCAGCAATTTTAACAGTCAGTAGGATTTCCAATTGCAGAAAATACCAAAATCAAATGTCCCAGCATATTCAGAATCTGAATTAAAGATATAGTGCTGCCACAAATTCAAGTTTTTCATATTTCTGACTTGTTTACCACACGATAAATGAAATAGGTATCGATTTCATATGTACTTAGTAGGTATGCTGTTTCTAATTTTTCGTTGTTTCTAGAACTGATAAAATCTTGAAAATCACCAAAGGTCTTTTTTTTGTAAAAAGAACGCCTGTTAACTGTGGCTTTAGCAGTGTTCCATGTAACCCTATGTATTTCTTATCAGTTCTAGCAGTCCATTAAGCTATATAGTCAAAGAGTTCCAGTGAAGGGAACTTCACTTTAACCCCCATTCACTTAAATTTCACTTTAAAAAAGTTTTTTGCACAATTTTTATTAAAAATGTGGGAACACTGTATTTCTTATGAGAGTTCCAATATAAAAATAAAATGTTACCACACTCTTAAACACAAAATTGTGGCAAAAGTCACTTTCAAGTGAAGTTTAAGTGATGGGAGGTTAAAGTGACGTTTGTGAATATGGGCCCAATTGTCTTTTTTTTTCTTTGATCTTCGTTTACCTCTCAACAAATTGAAGTGAGGTTGAAATCCAAGGAAAGAAACAAGTTAGTTAGAGATACTGTAATGCAATGATTTAAAGTACAAATTACAAGTTTGAGGAAGATGAACGATCTCCCTCAATTACAAGATTAAAGTTTGAGTGGGAAATGAGTTTCAGCATTCCCAGGTGAATGAATGAAAAAAGTCGTGTTTGTTCGCACAACCTGAATAGTGTTAGTTGGCATTATCGAAAGTAGTTGCGCTAAGTGTTAGTGAGCAAGTGCAGGTGGAGTGCAGAACAACACAAATTGTTGTAACGGAAATCCCACCTTCACTCGTTCTTCATCATCATCATCACGATCACTATATATATGTCATGCGTACACTCTCGTCACGAAGTGCTTTCCCCCTACTACTTTCGATCGTACATTGCTGTTGCTTCGCCATTTCATATTTCATTTTGTAATGTGTTATTCATTCGTGCAATAAACCTCTAAATTAACACAAGTCTCAAGTTCTTTCGATCCTCGTTCTATGCGCCTCACATCACAAATTGAAGTGAAAAGCTTTAATCTCAGACCTATCTGATGATTAAGTTTTCTTGGCCGAGGATGCGAATTAATTTTCGAGCGAAATTTGAAAAACGAATAAACGAACGAAATTATTTAACATGAAAAAGAATTTGTTTTATTACACAAACTTCAACAACATAATAACAATATAAAAATTGAATCAACAATTTAAAGTATTGGACTTTAACTGAGATCGTAACGAAACGGAATAAAAATGCAAGAAACTAAGATGAGTAATCTCCTTCAAATTTAGTTTGAATAAAAGTGGGAAAAGAATGATTCAGTGTTACCGTGTAGTTAGGTGACGATGTGAGCGAGGTTGCATGACTACCACCACAACACAAATAAAACAAACCTATATTGTGACTTGTGACGTCATTTGGCCAAGTACGTAATAATTTTCCTGTGAATTTTTCATGCATTAAAATTTTTCTGTGGCGATGACAAATGGTTGCAAATCGTGCAAATCTGGTCAAATTGTTCAAATATTCAAAGGTAAAGGAGGTAAAGTTGTAAATTGTGAAAGTTTAAAGTTCCGTTCATTTTCTGAATTTCTGATATTCTTTTGATGAAAGTAACCTACGTACGTATATGCTACATTTGTGCGTAAAATTGATTGAATTGCTAATTGCTTGAACTTGTTATACATCCAGATTAATTAGTAACAATACGTGTATTTTTTCCAAATGCACTGTAGTTTATGAAACTGCTGAGCTCTAAATTCGTACAAAATGTCTTCATTCGATGATAATCCGTTCGGGGAACCCACGGTGGACAATCCATTTTCGGTATGTTTGGAAATGTTTTATTCCCTTTCATTTAAATATGTTTTCTTTATCTCGAGTGATAGCTGCAACGTCATTTACTATCTTTCACTACAACGGTGTACTAATTTATTAACCTTTTTTTTTTGTTCTTAATATTGTTTATTTTAGGATCCTGCTGTTCAGCAGATGACCAAAAAACCATCTAATATAGAAGCTGGGCTGGAAGATTATAATCCGTTTGATCCCGCATCACAGCAGAAATCAACAATTGTAAGTGGTACGGTAAGCATTGACTTATAGTTGATGTTTACAATCGTAATAATATTCGATTGTTTTGTAGGTTCGGGGAGCCGCAAACCCACCACAGTATGCGCCGGGAGCTGGTCCCGCAGTCATGGCTCCTAGCTCTCAAGATTTATCGGCATCAGCTCCTCCACCTTATACGAAGTTTAGTCAACAAACCCAATTACCTCCTCTCACTACATCAGAATTACAGGTATATGCTCGTCATAGTTTTACACACTCATTATTGACGTATATCATTTGTTGAAGTTTTTCATATTGGATATTGTAAACAATTGAGATAAAGAATACATTGGAGCTTCGTGTACACAGTGTTATCGATAAAGTTAATATGATTTCATTATCTGGTTACATGCGCGTAACCAGTGCTATTATGAGAATTAAAGGGCACGTTTTACTGACTGTAGGTCTGTAATTATCTTATTTTTTTCCTTAATTTTTAGAAACGACAGGAAGAATTAGATAGGAAAGCAGCCGAGTTGGAACGACGAGAACAAGAACTGAGGAGAAACGAATTTAATGGTGTGTTAATTTATTTTAGTAATTACGTTTTCTTTTCGTTCGTTAGTTTCTTTCATTCGATTTAAAAATTATCTGATTTCAACTGAAAAAATATTAACTACAGTTCGTAGAAACAATTGGCCGCCCTTACCGGATAATTGTTGTTGGCAGCCCTGCTTTTACCTTGATATTAACGTCGAAATACAACCAGAATTTCAAACCGTTGTCACTCACTTATATAAATTATGGCAACGTAAGTTTGTTGATCTTTTGAGTATGCTTTGTATTAACAGTGACATCCTGTCATGCTGCCGCTCCATGCTGTCATTGTAATTTTGTATTTTATTTTTAGTGCACGCTGGTCTGTTGATGAGCAACTTTATCGGCTGCTTGTTATTATTCGTCTTGGGAAGTTCAGAAATAAAAGACATCCTCTTGTCATTAATTTATGGCGGATTATTCATTCCGTTATCGTTCCTATGTTGGTTTCGTCCCGGCTACAAAGCTTTCAAGTATGTTATTAGTGGATGTACGGATACGAAGAATTGTTTAAATTCAGAACTTGAAAGTTTTTCATAAACTTCTGGTTTTGACTATTTCAAATCGGCCGAATACAACTGCGATGTATAATTTAGAATTTGCGCTTGGTTAATTTTTTTCTGCCGCAATTCTGTATTTGATCTCTAAACGCTCAAGCCGTACAACCCATTTCACCGATACTCTCTGTCTAATTGTGTAACGCAGGAGGCTAGTCTCTTTTCGAAGAGATATCTCATTAAGCTCCACTTTCTTTATTTGACCAGGTTCTCGATGTGCCTCTCATAACGTAGGTATAGGTCTTCATTCAGAACAAAAATACATGTAGTTTTTTCTATCGTCTTGACACGACTGTGCTTGATGAATTAATATATTTTTTGCTGTTATTTTAAATATTGATGTATTTTTTTTAAATTTATTCGACAGGAACGATAGTTCATTCAACTTCATGATATTCTTCTTTATATTTTTCTTCCAATTCTTACTAACTATTATTCAAGGAATTGGATTTTCTGATGGATATTGGTAAGTTGAGTTTACGGTAGGTACTCCTACGTTTCAGTTGAACATTTCATTGTCACTTACAATGTTCACAGTGGCTTATACAAGGCCTTGACCGTCCTAGGAAGTGGAGGAGCCAAACAAATATTTGGTGGACTAATTGCTCTTTTAATCGCTATCGGATTTTGTCTAGCTGCTTGCGCCGATTTATACCTGTTAACTAGAGTAAATTTCAAACACCTTTACTTAGCCGTTGAGTCATATTTTTCCAGAAAACATGCTCGATTATAACGTGTTTGTTTTTGGTAGATTCATAATATTTATCGCAGCTCAGGAGCTAGTTTTGCGAAAGCTCAAGCTGAATTTACTACTGAATTTTTACGCAATGAGCATGTTCGAGGAGCCGCGGCGAATATGGCACAAGCAGCTGTGCGTCAGCAGTTCTCCCAGACGCAACAACCCCCCTCAAATCGTTACTGAAATCAAACGTGAATTTATTGTTATTACCGTCTAATAAATTCTCTACCTGGATTACCGTTCTATTGGTCTTTTGATTTTGGTCCAATTACGTTTCTGTTCTGCATTTTTTTCTTTTCTCTTTCCAGCGAGGGCTACACGTGTGCTACGTCAATTAGAATTTTTTGGAGATGGCGAAATTGTAATTTCATTTCTTGAATGAGAAGTATCGTTCATTTCCAAACTGTTTTATCTCATTTTCTCGTTTTACCTTTGAATGTTTGTTTTTTCCTCTCGATTTTTGCCTGCTCTAGATTATTTTACTATCATTCTTTAGTCGTTTCTTTGCGTTAGTTGATGTAAAAAAATAAAAAATAATGAAAATTGTGGCTCCAAAATTTTTCCAAAGAAAAAAGAAGTAAAGTATGTGCCACGAATATTTATAGCTTTTTAAAATACTATAATATATATATTTTTTTTACTAACGTAGTTATACTTACGTGTCTATTAATAAGTATCAAATAATCACTCTTAACCTTTTACATTGGCAATAATTTCTGTAAGGTTTGAATTTGTTTGAAAAAGAAATCGATTATTTATTGTATAATTTTTATCGAAATGAATGTTTTCCTATATTATTATTCCCTCAAGTTTGTTCACTTTGTGCTTTACCTTTATTTTTCATTTTTTCGAGTAAATTCAAAATTCATATTTCCGAGTGTATGTTCCGTGTATATTTACTTCTTTTTTGTCAATAAATTTTGAAATTGTTCTTGTTTTGGTTTTTTCTTTTTCAACTGTGTGCCCACGAATGATAGTTCCGTTTGACTAAAAATTTGTTTTGATACTAGTAGAATTTGTTTCATAAAATTTCTTAATTTTTTTATTCACTCTGTACTAATATAACCGGACCAAGTCATTAGTAATTAATGAAAATATCATTCTTCATTCGAAAATCAGTTCGTCATTAAACGGGAAGACATTGTATTTTTGTAACTACTTATATTAAAATAATCTCTTTGAATAAGATGTCTTGGGTGCATGTCGAACCACTCAAGATAGATGGATTGAAAACGAAAAACTGAAAAAAGTTGAAATGATTCATAATCGACTTATTTAATTCACTCTGGTTTTTGTGATTTTTCTGTAGATATCAAAATTGAGGAATTTCTCAAAAAAGAAAATTAGAGTAATAGAACCTTCCAAAAAACTAAATAATACGGTAAGTAGTAAAAATACAAAAAAAGTAATTTTATACTGAATTATGCAAGAAATGATTCACAATTATGATGTTTTTTTTTTCATGTAATTAGGTTCAGTATTTTCGGAGATATAAACTATTAAATTTCAACACATTTCCACTAATCTAAGAAAACCATGATTTAAGATGCTGATGTCACTAACGGCGATCAAGTAGCTATACCGTATCTTTCTATTATGTGTATGGTGCAACGTCAATTAATTTGTCCCCTGAACAGAATTTTAAAGTAGATTTCCTATTAAAAATCTAATTATTCTTCTTGGTGTCTTGGAACCATCTGAAGGTAAGGGTAGGTACATTTTTCATTTTATTACTAAAAAAAAATTTAAGCACAAAAAACTCAACTTTATATACTTATATACTGTATATAATATAAGCCAATTTCTTGTTACCATGGTACAACTTGCAATTTTTGAGAGATAGTCACAAAATTTAGAACAAATATTAGCACCAAGCCAAGGACCTGACTTATTGATTTTGTTCCAGTTTGGCTGTACGTTAGTTCCGATATCAATATTTTTGTTTTTTATTTTGGGTATGAAATTCTTTATTTTTGACCAATAGCTATGAAATTTGAATCAAATATTTTTTATAATCTATTATAAATTGCTATCAATTTTAGTGCAGATCGACTGGACAGTACATCCAGTAACACTATTTTTGTTTTTATTTTGCTTATAAAAGAATATTAGGAATGTAATTCGGTACAAATATTTATTATGAATTTATGATCTATTCGAAAATGTTACTAATTTTGGCGCAGATCAGCTGGACTGTATTATACATGGGGGCGTTCATCATTTTTTTGGAACTCACTCACTCCAGCTCATTTTCTTAAAGAAAAGAGCTCATGCACTCCAGTTCTTTTGAAAAAGAACAGGTTTGCTCATTTCCACTCAAGTTAATTTTTTTGTTACTAAAATTTACGTAAAATTTGAAAATTTTTTGTGAAATTACAAATTTGTTTTATGAAATTTAATAAAATTGAAAAATTGTACCAAATCAATGTTGCCAAATATTTCAGAATAAAAAGTGTTTATTATGTTTTTTTTGCTACTATTTTTGTGTTTATGTTTTAGTGCATTTGGAGAATTTAGTTCAAGTGGTGCAAGGTATTTAAGAGGTCCAGTTGTAAGTGTTCCATTTGAAAATATTATAGTAGCTGATCTTATGATCTGGTCTGTTGATTTGTGTAATTCTTTTATGACCGCAAGTTGTGGTTTGTTCGGAGTGGATGCTGTGTCTATTACGTGTACTAAGTCTCTGATTTTCAGTATGTTTTCTTCTGTACGATAATTGATTGTGATTGGTTGAGGTTGTTTATATCGTAGGTATGTAAGGTAATTTTGTTTCCATTCTGTCTATAGTTTTTATAGGTATATTTGATCTTTTTTCCATAGGTGTTGTAAGTGTTTTTTGGTTGTTGTAAAGTTTGTGTCTAGTTTATTTGTGTTAAGGATTGTATGTTGAAAGTTTGTGTGTAGAAAATTTGCTGGAGTGAGGTATGAATATGCTGATGTTTCTGATTCCAGACATAGTGGTCTTTCATTGACCATTATTTGTAGTTGTTTAATTGTAATTATAAATGTATAAAATTATTTGATTATTCCAATTAAGCGTTCGTATGTTCCTCCATACCATAGCACTTTCGCTGGTATGGATTTCTATTTGATTTTGTTATCGTAGTGATAATTTTGTATGTTCTTATTTTTTGTTATGTTATCCTAGAAATTTGTTATGTTTGTGTTTATTACTCTAAATTGAGCTGCATTGTCTGAAAGTATTAGTTTAGGAGTGCCTCTGTCTGCAAAAAAGGTATGGAATGCACACCATATTTTTTTTGTTTTTAGTGATAAGATTGGTATTAGGTAAGCGGCTCTTATTAAACATATGAATATCAGTATCTATTTCTTTTGGGTTCAGTTGTTGGTGTAATTTGTTGTGTATGTCATTTTTGTCGTATGTATAAAATGGTCTGAATATGTCTACTCCTTTGTGTGTGAAAGGATGTTCACTTTCATTCAGTCTGAAATCTGGTATTGTTGAAAATGGTGGTTGTTTATAAGGTCGATTTGTATGTAATTTACATTTATAACAATCTCTTTTGATTATTTGTGAAACTAATTTGTTGATTGCTGGGGTGAAAAAATGTTTTCTGAATTTTGCAACAGTATATCTGATGCCACTATGGTATCCTTTTTCATGAAGGTAAATGATTATTAGTTTGGTTAAATATAATTTTAGTGGGAGAAAAAGTAGAGTGTAAGTTGATGTTGCTAGAGAATGTGGTAAATAGTTATTTAATCAAAGCATGTCTTGTTTGTCTAGTTTGATGTGAAATTTTTTGAATATAGCATATGGCAACTGTATGTTCTTGCCGTTAACGTACTTTTTTATCTGTGTCTTTGTGTATGTCCGTAACATTTTCTAATTTGTTGTTTCTACTGATGTCATTGATGTGGTCTGATGATATTGTGTTACAATATCATCATTAAATTGTGTACAACTCCATTGTACACAATAATTCATGCTGGGATATATTTGTTGGGTTACTGAATTCTACATATTTTCAGTCCAATTCTGTATTTGACTCATACTTGGATATTTTACGAAGTATATTACTTATTTATCTATGCCAAAAACCGAATTAAGATGAATTTTTCTTACATTGTCCTGTGATAGTACAACACATTTTTGGGTGCTAAATTCCAATTTTAGGCCAAATTAGACTCATATTCACAAACGTCACCTTAACCTCTCTTCACTTAAACTTCACTTGAAAATGACTTTTGGTACAATTTTGTAGTTAAGACTGTGGTAACATTTTATTTTTACATTGGAACTCTCATGAGAGATACAATGTTCCCACATTTTTAGGTATAAAATTATGCAAAAAAAATTTTTTTAAGTGAAATTTAAGTGAAGGGAGGTTAAAGTGACGTTTGCGAATATGGGCCTTCGTGTGATGAAAAAAAGGTTTAAATAAAAAAAATTGGAAAACATTGGAAAATACTCAAGGGACACAACTCAGGTGAAGCAGCAAGTAACGCTTAGTAAAATCGATAAAAATATTGTATTAAATGTAATTCTGTGCATTATTTTTGTCCGTTTTCGTTTGAATTCCCCCCTTTTTGATGATCCAAATACGCTACTGACCGATCCAAAATATTCTAATTGAATGTAAATACAATTTGGTATCCAATGCAAAATAAAAGTACAGAGGAGCATTAGAAATGGCTACTGGATATGGGATCATATACCTATAAAAATTGTGTCCCATAAAGAAACTTGTCTACATTCCTTAATAATCAATAATCGCTATTGAAAATTTTTGAATCGTTAAACAAACAAAACGCGATAAAATGCTGCAAATTCAGAAGTCTGATAAAAGCTAAAAAGTATAAAACAATGCGGAGATTGAAACCTTTTGTTGCCATGGGAACCAACATTTCAACAATACTAAACTCACATTACATAAATTGACGCATAGGTATTGTGCCAGTGATTAATTCCAAATTAGTGAATAAAAGATTGAAATTCGCAAGAAAATTATGCAATGGAACATATGCATCCATTGAACCTTGATTTGTACGATGATTACGACACCTATTCGAACTATAATTTTAATTTACTGAATGCTGACTCAGGTGTATTGCAAGAAGATGTACTAAAAGATCCATTGAAATCTTCGTACGAATGGAAAACCAGTTCCAATGCGAAAGGAAGCGCATTCCAGTTTTTCCGTGATGTAGAAAGTGGTATCATCAAACGTCCCATAACTGCTGTTCATGGAGTAGGTTACATATCTAAAGCAGCAAAAAACACTTTTGACCCCCTCAATCTGGCCGGACAGGTGAAACACCTTTCAAACGACGCACCAAAAGAGCCAACGCTGGAAGATCGTATTAAAATCTTGGAAAATCAAGTGATGCAGTTAATCGACGATTCCTGCGTAGCTGAGTATCGTGGTAACTATAAATTAGCTCTTGAAAGAGCAAAAGAAGCATCGGCTAAAGAACATTCGCTTATTCGATTACTCGAACAGTCGGATCATAGTGATTCACACAATTTTGAACTCACTTATTTGGTCTTATTCACAGTAGCTCATCAATATGTTACCAATGAAATGTATACAGAAGCACTAAATATGTACAAAGCCATTACAAAAAACAAAGTATTTCAAAATGGAATTCGTTTAAAAATAAATATAGGTAATATTTACGCTCAATTGGGTATGTATCTCGAAGCTTTAAAAATTTACCGTTGGGTGCTGGACCGCATAACCAACACTAACAAAGAATTTCGAGTGAAAATCCTCCATAATATCGGCATTGTTTTCGTAAAGATGCGCAAATTAGAAGATGCCTGTACAAATTTTGAGTACGTTATGCAAGAAAAACCGACCATAAATGCCGGTTTTCACGCCATTATTTGTCACTTTTTCATCGGCAATATTCAGATGATTAAAAAAGCGTTCCAAGCATTATTAAATGTTCCCCCTGAAGTCGTAGAGATTCAAAATAAACTTTTGTCGGCAGATGACGTTGATATTCAGACTGAGATTTTAAAAAGAGATAAACTTTCTCAAATCATTCAACGGGTACATAATGAAGCTGAAAAAAACGTAATAAACGCATCAAACTTGATATCTCCTATTATAGAAGAGACATACGCAGCTGGCTTTAATTGGTGTTTGGAAATGATCAAAAATTCGGATCACTTCTCTTCATTGTCAGGAGATTTGGAAATAAATAAAGCCATCGCTTATTTACGCTATCACAAATCCCCAGATGCTGCTATAGATGCACTGAAGTCATTTGATAAGCGCGAAAACAGAGTCACAAGCTTGGCATGTACGAATTTAGCTTTCATCTATTTCTTTTTGGAGAATTTTGAGTCGTCTGAAAGCCAGGCGTTACAGAGTAGAGATTGCGACATGTACAGTGCTATGGCTAATGTGAATATGGGCAACTGTTCATTCTCAAAAGGAATGTATGAAAAAGCTAAAGAATTTTATAATTTAGCTTTGGAAAATGATTCTTCCTGCATAGAGGCTCTGTATAATCTAGGTCTGGCACACAAAAAGATGGGTCACCTGGATGAATCTTTGACGTGTTTCACTAAATTGCAGATGATAGTTACTAACTATCCAGACGTCTTGTATCAAATCGGTCAAATACACGAGTTATCGGGAGATGTGGAGCAAGCTGTCGAATCGTATTTACAGCTATTGGGTATTGTGCCGTCTGATGTCGGAGTTTTGCAAAAACTAGCCGATATCTTCGACGTAGAAAACGATAAACAACAAGCTTTTCATTACTACTCCGAAACATATCGTTATTGTCCTTCTAATGTTACAGCCTTGGATTGGTTGGGAGAGTATTTTGTCGAATTGCGACTGCCTGAGAAAGCGATACTATATTTTGAAAAAGCGGCTTTGGTCCAGCCAGAAGAACCGAAATGGAAATTATTGGTAGGTTCGTGCTATAGGCAGGCTGGCAATTACCAGGAAGCGCTTCGTATTTATAAACGCGTTTTGCAATTGTTTCCCAATAATATCGATTGTTTGAAACTTCTTATACGAATTGGAAGAGATTTAGGGCTAAAAGAGACTGATGAATACGCGGAAAAATTGAAAAAATTAGAAAGAATCTCAACACAGCGAAATGTTTCTGGTAATATTTTGAAAAAAGGAAGTACTTCTAGTCGTTCGAGCAGTAGAACAAATAGTTCTAATCAGTCCTCGATCATGGGACAGTTTAATTCTCATAATAAAAGAAATGAATTTGAATACAATGATCCATTGGGACCAATGGTTAATGATCGTCCAAGAACATCTGCCTCCAGCAAAATTATGTTCCACAATGAAGAAGACTTTGGGGATGAAGATTTGAATGATGATTTATTACCTTTATAATTGTATCTTCACTCTAGTTTTTGTATTTTTGTTCTCAGAATTGGATAAATAAATGATAAAAAATAATTCTACAACTGGTGATATTGTCTTCTTTAAATTTTAATACGAGTAAAGGTTTTTAAATACGATTTAAAGAAGACTAAGTAGACGATCAATGGCTACACTACAGATAAAAAATTAATAGATTTAATTTTTTTTTCAAGAAGTTTGAATGAGTTGATTTTTCTCATTTCAAAGGTTCGAGGAGCTAAGAAAATTTAGAAATTTTTTACAAAATATAATTTGTATAAACGGAGTGGTCAACACTAATCAAATGATCGTTTTCAGAGAAAATTGTTAACTGTTATGTAGAAAATTTTTTCACACCTAAACTCAATAAACGATTAATAATGATTCGATCAAGATAAAAAAAAAAAAAAAAAATTAAAATTACTTACATCGCAATTCGTTATATTACCCAAATCACTGATACAAACTTCAAAATATTACGATGACTGTAGATAAAGATGGTAAATACTTGAAGCAAAAATTACTTGCGAAATTTTACTGAGCAACCAAGATAAAATTTTTCGAGGACAAGGGAAAAATTTACGGAGTAAGCCAATGACTCAAATATATTAAATTGAGCCATTCAAGACGAGTAAAGTTGTAGGAATAACGAATAAAATATTGACATTCAAGATTTAAAAACAAAAACACTGAAACAATACTCAAAGGTTCTGTCAGTTTTCTTCTGGAATTAATTCCACTTCATTATCGGATTCGTGAATTTCTTCAACCATCGCTTCTCTTTGCATTGCTTCACGTAGTCCTGCGATAAAATAAAAACATCTCAAAATAAACTTCACAAGATAAAAAAGAGCCGTGTGATTAGTGTTATGTAGCATTCTGAAATAAAAATTAATTACTAGACATGCGAAAAAAAAATTCAACTTACCAGCTGCAGGAGAATGAATCAATGACATATCCCTTTGTACTTCGCGAATATCTCTTTGCTGTTCGATTTCACGGCCTTTTCTCAATCTTTGCATCACGAACGTTGCTTGTCGTTTACTTTTGATTTCTTCAATTCGTTTTATAGCTTCCACTGGAAAAAAAAAGAATCATTAATGATAATCTTCGAGAACATTTCATTAAGCGAGCTGGTCGATGAATCGTTGTAAAAAGTGAATAATGGTAACAAAGCATAAATCATTACATGATTTCTGCCAGAATTCTCGATCGTACTTAACGGGAATATTTCTACGCTTTTCGAATTCAAAAGAAGGATCGATTGCTAATTCTTTGCCCACTGTTTTCCGGTACGCTTTAGTCCATTTAACTTTCCTCGGATTTTTCTTCTTTTTAAATGCTTTCAGACATTTAGATCGACAAAACTTAAAAACCTAAAAGAAGTTAAAACCTATGAACAAATATTACAGACGGAATTGCAGAGAGCACATCCGCAAACTGATCTTATAATTTAAAAACCATGGAATGAGACAGAAAATTAGTGAGATGCTGAATAAACCTAAGTAATATACCTTGCAATCATTTCTCACAAAGTGCATTCCATGTCCGGGATACATTTTGGAGGAACAGAAGTAACATGCATCGATTCGCATATTTAAAAAACAATAAGAACGTCAATCACTGCCAGAATATTGGCTAAATTCATGAAAACATGTAAATATTATAGAAGAACAGACTACGAACGAATGAAAATTTATTGCACATGTCACAGAGGAATAAAAAGAAAAGAAAACAATGAACATGAAGATACCGAAAAATGATAATGAAGACGCTCCAGTTTCGAGGATGTATATATGATGGAGACAACACATGGGCAGTTTCGGTGTCCTACCTATAGAAAGCGCTTCTACAAACACGTATACTTCCAACAAAATATTTGATTGGAGGAAAATCTCGCAACGTGCATTTGTTCATAAACACTGGCGTACAAAGTACCTCACTTTTACACCGATTTTCGATTCTGATTGGTTGGGGTGTTCAGTCTGAGGTACTTTGTACGCCAGCACGCGGCATTTAGTCTGGACACTCAACCCCATGTTAGAGCTCTGTTCCGTGTCGTCTCCATCATATATATATGCTCGAAGTTCATAATATATTTATCATTTAATTAAGGTGCTACAATAGGCAATAAAGAATTCGCTGTTGAAGTTGAGTAATTCTCTGTCAACAAAATGTGAAAGAACTTGTTATGTACGTAGAAAATTAATTTGAAAAAATGTTTCCTTGATTTTTTAGTTAATCAACTTACTCAAAGCTTATAAATGTTTCAACATCAACTCTTATTTGTGAATTTAGTTTAAAATGTCGGGTAGTTCAAAAATACCTGAAGATATTTTGGACGATTTAAGCAGGTAATTTTATTACTCCTTCATGATCATCAATCCTCGAAATGGAGATTGTCCACTATATTTTACAATTTTCATATTTTTGTAAATTCAGTCGTTTCATCATCAATATACCCAAGCATGAAAGAACTGGCCTGAATCGTATCTCTTTTCAAATTGAACTTGCTCATTGGTTCTACCTCGACTATTATTGTGTTCAAAATCCAGAGCTGAAGCCGTACAAATTGAAGGAATTTTTCTATTATATATTTCAGGTGATGATTCTAAAATTATGTTTTAATGTTTTCTCTTTACTTTTGTACATGATGAATATGTTTGTGTTATGTAGCATATACCTTTTTTGAAGAAGTACGGAAATAATTTAGATAATATCTACAGCGAATGGCGAGATTACAAATTGATGGTTCCCACTTTTGGCGCGGTTTTATTAGATGACACTCTATCCAATATTTTATTAGTACAAAGTTACATGGCTCCATCGTGGGGCTTCCCCAAAGGAAAAGTTAACGAAGAAGAAGATCCTGTGGATTGTGCTTGTAGAGAGGTTTGTCACTAATTTTTATGAAAAAACATTAAAATAAAATATATCATGTTTTATTATTTTATCGTCTCGCTGTTTGCAGGTCTTCGAAGAAACTGGTATCGATATTTCTAAATTAATCAATCCTAATGAATATGTCGAGTCTACAATTCACGATCAGCTAATTCGGTTGTATTTTATCGTCGGCATTGATCGAGATTTTACATTCGAACCACAAACTCGATGTGAAATCAAAGCGGTGAAATGGTTTCCTATTGAACAGTTACCAGTTTCGAAAAAAGATATTATTTCCAAATCCAGAGCTTACGAACCGAGATACTTTTATATGGTTATCCCTTTTATGAAGTAAGTTCTCATTCTGAAAATGTTTCGAGTCCATTACAAAAGTAAATCCCCTTGATCGAAATTCATACCTGAAGCTGCTGTCTTAAGGTTTCATTTCATGCTTTGTATTTTAGTGAAATCGCTACTTGGGGTTAGTGATTATTTAAACAATACCAAGAAACAACATAATATTCACAACCAAATAGTAAATCAGTTTCTGGAGATCTTAAAAATAGTTCTACTGCGCTTGACAACCAATACAGTTTTTTTTTGCTCTTAATTCAGAAAAATTGTAATTTGAGCGAGACCAATCGATATCAAAGTGTAGGCACATCGCGCTTTATTCATCATAATTGTCTTTTATGATTCATGCTAGAGGTTTCTTGTGTTTTAGACGTATAATAAATTGGATTGAAGATAGAAAAAGGCGTACCGCAGCCTTGAAACACAA
Source organism: Ericerus pela (assembly GCA_011428145.1). Classification (NCBI taxonomy): domain Eukaryota; kingdom Metazoa; phylum Arthropoda; class Insecta; order Hemiptera; family Coccidae; genus Ericerus; species Ericerus pela. The sequence goes on from WOFM01002048.1 coordinate 18,347, forward strand.
AAAGACTGATCGGTCTCGTAATAAATCATGTTCCGATGCAGAATATTTTTCCAGTTCAAATAAAACGAAAAAATGTCAAAATCAAAATGATAAACGCAAACCGCAACTTGTGAACAGGGTAAGTTAAAATCAGTTACCTTTGCCTCATTGCTTGCGTTTTTCTATTTTCAAGGAAAATTTTGTTTTCACAGGTGACACAGCAGCTCGACCGATCAACGGGCCATTTTAATTATCTTAAATCGGAAATACTGGCTAGTGAAGAATTGCAACAGAATTTTGATAGTTTGAATATTGGTATGTGTAGGCACATTTTTATAACTATATTAATGATCCATAATGTTGTGGTGATCTGATCCAAAAAACAATATGTTCAGATTTTGCTGCCAGCAATTTTTAGGTGGTTGCGTCAATCCATTTATAACGAAATGTTTAAAATTCTTAATACCAATGATTAGAGCTCATCGTTGAATGTTATATCGCTTCGTTTCAAGTCCGCAGCTAGACAGTTTTATCCGCCGAGGCTATTGAAATTATTGGAGGGGTGCCGAAAATGGCGTAGGTATGCCCCCCTCGTCAAATAGTTGCCAAAAAAAAGAAAAAATTTTCTTACTCGTTTGAGATTTGCGAACAAAAACAAAAAAGTTTATTTACATAATTATGTTACCTACAACCGACTAATATAATTGCAGATTACCGTTATGCTGCTCGTTAGATTTACGTAGAAATTTTGGTGCTGTTCTAGACGAATGCAGAAAAAATATGTGAATATATATGCGCTTATATGTGAATTGTGAGAAAAAAAGCTAGCCACCTTATACGTTAATATAATTTTATTAATTTTTTCTGGACGATGAAAAAAAACAACTCCAGCGTAGCAAGCCTATAGAAAAAGTAGGTTTTCGAAAAAAACGAATTATGAATTTTGATGGTCACATTAATTGTCTGTAAGTTCATACGCGCCGACGAAATATTAGACAATGTGAAGTTTAAAAGCATTATTTCTTGAAATGAAAGATTAATTAAGCCGATAAATTATGTCAAATAAATTATAAAAAACTCTAGCGCTGTAAGCCTCGCTGGAAAAAGTAGGTTTTCGAGAAAAAGAATTACGAATTTTTATGGTCACGTTAATTGTCTATAAGTTTCTATGCGTTAATGGTATGTTATGATTGTATGAAATGTGTTAGCTGCTGACAAAATATTAGACAATGTAAAATTTACAAGCATGATTTATTGAAAAAGTGAAAAATTAATTAGGGTGATGAATTATGGTATATTATCGTATAATTTGAAATAAAACCAAAGAAATACAATAAAGTTATGAAATGGAGAAAAAGAAAACATTAACATGTGGTTAATTTTAGTTCATGGAAATTCGAAAAAAATAGAGAAAAAATGTTTTACTTGTAAGTACCGTCCAGTCGATCCACACCAAAATTAATAGTATGCCACAATAAATTATAATAAATATTTGTTTCAAATTTAGTACAAATTGTTCCAAAATTCCGCATTTTATGACTAATATAAAAACAAAAATAGCAGTCCCGGAAGTACTGTCCGGTTGATCCATACCAAAATTATCAATATACTACATAAAAATATGATAAAATATATTTATTTCAAATTTCGTACATATCGTTCCAAAATTCTGCATTTTGTGACCAATATAAAAAAATGGCGGTAGTGGAGGTGCCGTCCGGCCAATTCATGCAAAATTGGTAGCGTACTGCAATAAATTATGATAAATATTTATTCCGAATTTCGTGGCTATTAATGGAAAATTGAGCATTTTATAGCCAAAAACAAAAATGGTGGTACAGGAAGAACCATCCGGCCGAATGGCACCAAAATCAGCAGCTTTGGTCCTTGGCTTGATACAAATTTTCGTACCAAATTTCGTCATTATTTGATGAAAATTGCAACCTGTACCTTGGGAACAAGAAATTATATATATATATATATATATATATATATGAATTTGAGTTGTTGGTGCCAAAATTTTCCTCAAATCATGAAACGTAAAATGTACCCACCCAAATATTTGAATTTGTTTCAAACTTTGTACATATTGTTCCAAAATTCAGCATTTTATGACTAACATAAAAACAAAAATAACGGTACCGGAAGTACAGTCCGGTCGATCCGAAACAAAGTCAATAAGTTTGGACCTTGGATTAGTACAAATGTTCGTACCAAATTTCATGATTATCGGACCAAAATTGCGACCTGTACAGTGGGAACATAAAATAATATTTGTTACAAATTTCGTATATACTAGCTCTGTTTGATAGAACTACACCAACTTACACCCACCTATGCCAGGAGGGTGACTCCACAAATGTAGGAATGTTATGTGATTTTGCGCTAAGTTTTACTTGAACATTTATGGAATATCCCTACTGGTGTAGATTGGTGTAAGTTTGGGTAATCCTATGAAATAGAGCTATTGTTCCAAAATTCTACATTTTATGACCAATGTGGAGTACCCTGTCGTGAAGAGAATTTTCAACAAGAAGGTAGCCGACAGCTTTACCTATGGGGAAGCCAAAACCTAGGCAAACAGTGGCGGTTTTGTGGAAAGTTTTAAGAGTTTATATAGAAAATTTGGCATACACACTCAGACATTCATATGTACATATACATATGTTATTGCATCATCTAATTACATAGTTTTTTATTAGTAATTGATATGAAATTATTTAAAATATTTTTTACATTTTTATGACATTGCAGAGATCTTTATCTATCGATTAGTCACAGTACAAACATCATACCTTACCTGTATTTGCATATAGGTTAGAACATACAAATATACTAGTGTGTACTGTTTTGTTCAACATCTGTGTAAACAAATAGTAAGCCAGCCTTTTGGTGGCAACTGTCATTGGGGTATGAATTCCTATATTTCATACGAGTTGATTATCCCCACATCTACTGCCCCCAGATTTTTTGCCCCAAAAATGATAAATCGCATGTCTGGGGGACTTATTAAGTCTTCTAGTGTTGTTTCTTTTGGTCCTCTTCCTACTTATCTAGGGTGCTACTTACTATAGCCCCAATGCACTTGTACAATTGTTTCCTTGTATCAAGTCAGGCTTGATAGTTGGTGTGGCTCTGCTGATCCCTATGTTTTGATGATCTGATGAGGGAATTTTGTTTTTTAAAGTGAGATTAAAGATGGAAAAAAGGATTTTCCAAATTAGGGTATTATACTCTTTTCAACAAACATCGGGGAGTTTGAATTTTCTAATGATTGGTAAGATGACATGGATGCAGGTGGAGGAGTGTATTTTGAATCCTTGTCTGTGAACAGAAATCTGGTTTTCTCCCTCATCATTGGTTTGGAGGACTTCGAAGGTGGGTTTTTCACTTTAGTGTTCTTCTCCTGTGTTTTTGGTGGAGAAACTAGGGTGGTAACTGAGACGGCATAATGTTAATTACATCATGAATGGAAGTTGTGTCCATTGGCAGTTTGTCCTCAGTTCTGACTAATTCTTGTTCATTTTCTAAATGGCATTAATCTTTCATATTATCAATAACTTTTGAAGCATCAGCATTATTATCAGAATTGGTGGGCGAACTGTTTGTAGATGACATTTTGGAGATTAATTAGACAATAATATTCCAAAGTAGGAAAAATATTTGCATGTACAAAAAATATTGCCCAAAAATAAAATTGACGACATGGGAAAATACAAGAAATTAGTAAGTCTAAATTTTGACAACAGTAGAAAAATGTATGAAGTTATTACAACATTTTTGATTGATCGCAGGGTTATTTCATCTCCTTATTTGAATGTTTTTCATTCATGGAGGGGATAATGGTAAAAATTCTTGTACTAATGAAGTGTTCGGGATAAATTATGTTCATTTTTAGCAAAGTTATACCTAAACAAAGTTTTGAGTCTGAAGTTTCAGAGACTAATGAGTCTCTTGTTAAAAATGGAGGAGTTGGTAGATGAGGCCAACTCATTTCTTCCGGGTTTACTTCTTACTCCCTTCCAGAACATTTATTTGGAAGGAGGGGTGTAGAATTCCCTCTTTTTGGTAGACCTCTTTATCAGTAGCCAAAGTCTCTAGGAGTGCAAGTATATTTGTCTCACAAGTGAGTAACTCACTAGCACACTGTGCCAAATTTTTGTAAAAGAACAATGGGCCACTAGACATCCAAGATGTAGCAAAAAAATCATGTCAGGGTCACCAATGCGGAATTCCTTGTTGTGGAGATTATTCTCAACAAGAAGGTAGCCAATAGTTATTTGTGTGTTCTGCCGTTTCATACTTATAAATGGGGAGGTCAAAACCTGGGTGAACCCTGATGATTTTGTAGCCAGTTTTGAGAGTTTATATAGAAGATTTGGCACACACACACGTACATATACATATGTTATTGCATCGTCTAATTACGTCATTTTTTTTGGTAATTGATATAAAATGATTCAAGACATTTGCTACCATTCTGTGACATGTGGAGATCTTTATCCGTTGATTAGTCATAGTATGAATGTTGTATCTTAACTGTATGTATGCACAGGTAAGAACATGCAAATGTACAAGTATGTACTATTTTGTTCATTGTCTGTGTATACGAATAATAAGCTAGCCTTTTGGCTAGGACTGTCATTGGGGGTATGAAATACTATACCTCATACAAGTTGATGATCCCCACAACCAATATAAAAAAAAAAGTGGCATAGGAAGTACCATCTGGCTAATCTGCGCAAAAATTGGATGTGTACTAGATATGAATTTTGTGGCTATTTGTGCAATATTGAGCATTTTATAGCCAAAATAAGAACAAACATTATGGTTCCGGAAGTACCATCCAGTCAACCCACACCAAAATCTACAGGTCTGGTTCTTGGCTCAGTACAAATGTTTGTACCAAATTTTGTGATTATCAGATAAAAATTAGTACCTGTACCTGCTGTCTGAACAAGAAAACCGAATACATGTGTTTATGACCATTTATTTATATGAATTTCAATTTTTGGTACCAAATTTTTCTTGAGGTCATGAAACAAACGATGTTCGAATCCCCAACCTTGGGGCTAATACCGCACCAAGCATAATAAGTAGATTTTCTAAAGAAACCTACTTAAAAACTGACTACTGTTAATCTGAATAATGAGTATATAGCTCTTATTGGTAGATATGCCCAAATTTATGACAAAAATTTTTTCAAACTTTAAACTTACATTTTCTTCAATAACACCTCTTTAATTTTTGAGTAAGTTTTCTACTAAAATTCAACTTATTAATTTTGGTGCCATAGAATGACTTGGGGGTGAGGGTAGGTATGTTTTTCATTTTATAACTTAAGAATTTTTGGACTGTGGGTGGTCCAAAATGTATAAAAACAAATTTTTACCTAGGTGTCATAGTTACACTTTCTATATGCATTATATACTTATTGGTGCAACCTATTTCTCACTGTAATGTAGTAGTATTGACCAGTGCATATAAATTGTGTGTATAATGTAACTATGATCTCTAGATAATCAATGTTTTCTAAAGCGCCCAAAATTTGACAACATTGCTCACATAAGGGATGTTAAAAATCTCTACAGTGCTGGTCATGCCTGGCATGTTTACTAACTTCCCCTAAACTTGCTGCTACTACGCAAGGAAATTAAACATGATCAACTCGAGCAAATAGGAGGCAAGTAGCTGGTTGCACAATGTTACACTTTGAAAATGGCTAACTGGAAGCTAGTAAACATGCCTTGTGTGACCTCTGCTCATATGTTATGTGATGTTTTCTAAAGAAGTTTTTGATAGGTATTATCTTTCTATTATTCCCTCTTATTTGTGAATCTAAAAGGAGATAGTTGAAGTTCATAAAGGTAATCCTTATAATTATAAGGGATATGATCTGATGGGAATTTAATGCTTATTGATTCAGTTGTTTAGAGAAAATTGGATAAGAAAATATCTCTGCAAACACATCAACTGCAGTGTGTATTTTCTGAAAGTGTCAAATTTTGTAATGGTTGCCATTTAAGAAGCAGTTGATCAATTTTGCTCAAATTAAATACCAAACTAGTCCCTAATAGTTTCCAACTGTTATAAAAATTTCAAGCCATCATCTTGTAATTTACATGAGTTATGGTGGTGACAGCATGGTGGGTTTGTGAAACTTTGAGAATTTCTCTCTGCAGTGCTAGCCGATGAATTTCAAAAATTTTAACACGAATGTGTAGCCCATAAAATTTTCTAAAACTACTTCAAGTTTCATTACCATAGGTCTAACAGCGGAGGCTCAACAGACTCCTAAAAAGTGCCAAAATGAGCAAATATTGGTAATTTATATATATATATTGGGTACAGGAGAATTTGAGTGATCTATATATTTGTGATATACAACTCAGGATTGGCGCCTTTCCACAGGTCCCACCCCTAGGTCCTGCCATTACACCAAATGCAATAGTTGTATTTTCCTTTGGTAAATACATTAATACAACTATTGCATGCAGTGCAATGGTGGGACCTGTGGAAGAGCTCCAATCCTGAGTTGTAGATCACAAATATTTAGGTGATTCAAATTGTTTGGTATACTATTTTTTTTCCCCACTTTTTGCTCATATTGGCACTTTTTGGGAGTCTGTAGAGCCTCCGCTGTTTGTCCTATGGCAATAAAACTTGGAGTAATGTTAGAAGTTTTCATAAAAAAATTTGGCTTAAAACTTTTGTGGCAGTTGAAGACTATTAGGGACTGGTTTAGTATTGAATTTAAGGGAAATGAGTAAACTGGTTTTCAAATGGCAGCCATTACCAAATTTGACACTTTTGGAAAATACACACTTCCCGCGATTGATGTATGGCAGATATTTTCGTTTTTATTTCGCCTATAAAATACCAAATTTTGGACCAATAGGAACGTAATTTGGAAAAAATATGTATTATGATCTATTAATAATTTTTTTGTGATTACCTAAGTTTATATTTTTCAAAAACCTACTTTTTCTAACGAAGCTGCTGCTGCGTTAGAATTTTTTAATTTTCAAATGTGAATTGCTTAGGACATTCTCCGGATGGTCAGAACCATTTTGAGGTTACTTTCATTAAAATCGATAAAGCAAGACAGTGTTCTGATTGAATGAAATTCCGTTAGTTCCGGAGATAGACTACCAACAAACATATAACCTCCTTTATACGCAGTCGGTAAAAATAATATTATTCGCAAGGCAACTGCGCATTTGACGCCTTTGTCCTATGTATGTAAAATGATGTATTAGTCTGACGGATGTTGTATCAAAAAATTCCAGGATGGGTACTGGCTACAGGCCTGTTTTGTTTCATTTTTAAAGATTGATGCCTTTAAAGTTTGAAACATCTTTCAAGATCACGGCTCAACATCAAATTTGAGGCGTTTATAATTTGCTCGTAAATCCAAAATTTCGTGGATATTCTTTAGTCGAGGTCTGTAAAAATATGTAGAAACATTTTTTTTTCTCGCAAATATTTAGTTATATTCATTTATTTTTTCAGTGAATTAGGTGGTGTGTAGAAAATTTTTCAGTTTATGTGTTATTGTAGATGCAAACTTTTGAAAACTTTTACAAATATTTGTTTGGAAATGTAAATTAAAATTTTTTGGAAATTTAAAATATAATATAGTCAAATTGCGATAATTCAAACCTACAGCCTCTATAATTCGAAGTATTCCAGAATGAAAAAGACCACTATAATTCGAATTCTCTCATTCGTCAGCCTCTATAACTCGAAGTTTTGGTACGTATTAGAATTGAAAAAAAAACAAAAAAAACTTTGATAAATGAAATGCAGGCGATTATCAATCTTGATAGTTCGAAGTGCGCGTGTACAAAAAGATAAATTTTGGAGACAAGTTCAAATAAAGTATTGATGAATGCTGGTCAGTAGCTCTCACATGGGTGTATAATTAGCAATAAATATGAGTGTTAAACGAAAATACGAAAGTTTGTCAATAGAAAAAAAAATTGAAATCATAAAAAAAGTTGATTTAAATTCCGGAAAAATATAAAAGTCCCACCAAAAATTTTGGAAAAGTTTTATGAAATTTTTACAAGCCCGAAAAAGGTGAAAAGGTGGATGAACTAGTCGTCTATACCGATACTAATTCTATATTTTTTCTCACCCTCCACAATCCGAATTTTTTTTTTTTTTCATTTCAAACTATAACCTCTTTAATTCGAATTCTGCTTTTTTGCAGCCTCTATAATTCGAACTTCCATAATTCGAAAGCCTCGATAATTCGAAGAAATTGTCTCCCTTCAGCTTCGAATTATCGCGACTCGACTGTATTTGTATTTTTTGTAAATTTAATACTTTTCGATTTATTTTTAAAAAATTTTAAAATATATATTTTTGCATATTTTGTTGAAAATGAAAGCACATTTTCGCATAGTTCAGGATAGTTAATGCATATTTTGAAAAAACTAATCGTCTATTTCGCAGATAATGCATATTTTCTGAAAATAAACGCGTACCGTATTATTTACAGCCCCTAATTACAGATTTCCATGAATTTAAAATTTTGTCATTGTTTTTGTGTTTAGAGGAGGCTTAATTGCTTAAAGCACTCTTCAAATATTATTTCAATTTGTTTCCGTCGATGCTTCAATGCTCTGAGCAGAAGAAAAACCCGTTATTTTCTGACTGTAGTCTTGAGACGTTAGTTAGGTTATCAAATCATCCAGTGAAAAAAAATTATTGTTTCGACTCGTTGTAACAACAGTAGACCCAGTTTTCTTCTCAGTTGGGAGTCCAGAATTGTTCTTCACAAATCTGTAGAGACACGGAAGAAGTTCAACCTACGTTAGTATTTTCACCCCGTCAATTATGTGCTTAAATAAAAGGCGAATTAATCATGGAGGCTATGCGTTTAATTCATCAATAATAGTATTTCGAGATCAAAAAACCTATAAATTTTTTTCTGCAAGATGATTATTAATGAGTGTTATTTTTCGTAGATGCTAAAACGTCCAGATCCTCCAGAAAAAAGATGAAGAATTTGCAACGTTCGTTAAATCGTAAATCGAAGGGTACAGTTGGGGGTATAGACGGTTGGAAAAATTTCAAATTCAATCGCGAACTCATTATTCAACACTGGTATGAATGAATCATCCTGAATCATGCTGAATTTTGGTGACGAAAATATTCTTACGAAGAAAAATTGTGACATTTCTGTTAAACCTTAAAAATGATTTGGATTTCTCACTACTTCATCTGTGCTTCAAATTTTTTTAAAATTTTTATAATTTAGACAACGGTTTGTCGATTTTCCATTTAATTATTTAGTACAAACATGCGCGATCTTTTTTATACTTTCTGGTGGGCTATCACACTCGTTCAACTTTTACTATTAGCTTCTTTCATCTATCTTTTTTTCTTAATGTTGTAAGAAGAGCGACGTTTGTTGCTCTTAACTGAATCTAACGTTTCTTTACGCGTACCCACCTGTAAACAAACATAAATTTCTTTTATTACTTAATTTTTCTTTTTTAAGACATTATGCGGATCTGGGACTTGAAAATAAAAAAAAGTTATGACGAATGCATCAATAATTCATTTTTTTTCATTGTAGTGGACTTATTTGAACAAAACGGAGCCCAGTATTTTTGAGTAGACAATTGTCCCTTTTTAGATGAAAACTGAATATTTTTAAAAACTTTTTGTGGTAGATGCAGCAGGCGTCAGAGGCTTTAGCTCATTTCTTAACGAAGTGTTAACGTCTATATTTGAGTTTGAATTAGGACTTTTCACGCAGACTTGTTATTTTGTTTTTCATTTTTAACAAGTTCGCAAGAGATTGTTAATTGCTATCTTCGACCAGGAGTGGGCAGGATATGAACTATTTTATAATTCGTTATTTCAGACTGGAATTTATTTATTTTGTTTTGGTGGATCCGTGATCCGTGATTAGAATCATTTTTTGGATAAGTATTCCGAGTATCTGTGGAAACCTATTTCTTGTGATTCATTTATTTAGATTTGAAGAAAAACAATCTTGGAAAATGAAGAAAATACTTGAAAATTTTCTATTTATTTTTCCAAAATTTATGAAAAATTATTATTTCTTAAATTATTTTCAACCAATTGATAGAACTCGTAAAATGATCTGGACGGATACTTTTTTTTTTCAAAAATGGTTTGTGATCCAAATTCAAATTATTCTTTGCAGAGTGATTCGTGATCAAGACTCGGAATAATTTAAAAAAAAATTGAAATGGATTTGTGATCCGAGTCATTTATTTGGTGATCATGCCCACTCGTGCTCCGACTAAGTTGAGTAAAATATTTTTTCCAATAAGTGTAGGAATGCTGTATTTGAGCCTGGGCGAATAAAACGGAAAATGAGTGAAACAATCAAAGAATTGAAGGCAAAAACGTGAAAAAATGACGAAAGTGACAGATAAAACAGGGAATGACAAGAATTAAAAAGAAATCTATAAAAATAAAATCCATAACCTCCTCCTTTTTCCTCTATCAATTGGCTAACATCCAAAGAAAATTATCATTTGCAACTGATGTATAAGTGGATTATCAATTAAATTGAAGAAAAAAATAATAATAACTGAAGCCCACAAATAAAACTCGCTGTTCTAGTTATTACCTCTTGTAGACTAGTTAGAGGAGTGCGCCTGCCTTCTAACTTTGCAGGTTGAGTGTTCGAATTCTCATCGCGTTGAAAAAAATGTTTAAGGAAATAAAATTGAATTAATGTTTTAATTAGGCTGGAATAAATCAATTGAAAGTTGTGGGGAAACTTAGTTTGATGTGTGAGATTTCCTAAGGAGTGAGAAAAAAAAGTTAAAGGGTGAAAAAAAGAAGAGTGAGCAAAGTAGGTGGCAAGTAAGAGTTGCAAAATTTGCCTTTTCATCAAGCTTTAGATGCCTCAAAAGTACAGCAATTCATACACATGTTACAAAAAATAATTTTTTAATGTCTAATGATAGATAACGAGAATAGGTTCATATTGTAACAGCCAAAAGAGGTTGTTAAGTACTGGAAATTAACCTCTTTTGGTGTGGTTACATTTCCTTCAAGTTAAAACAATATTCACAGGAATATCATTATTACTCGAAAATTAATTTAAATTAATCAGTTTATTATCCACAGCTATTGTAAACCTTAACGTCAAGAGAGACTTTAAATAAAATTCAAATACACAATAAGATTTAACAATCTACTAAATTAATAATTTGTACACTCAAAACTACAATGTTCAATACAATTTGATTAATGACAGTGCTAAGACTGAGAGAATATAAATTTACAGTACTAAGACTGAGAAAATGTAAAGTTTCAGTGCAATTATTTTAGTGCAAATACGAGTTTATATACCCTGTCAGGGTATATACTATTTTACATGCTATTAGTTATGAAGTAGGGATTTGCTGCTTAGAGAGATTTATTTGTTTGAGAATATTCGAGGGATCAAATATCCCGTTAAAAATGTGTTGTAAATGCTGACAGGAAGTAATGCTACTTTTGCCAAGTAACTGTACAATTTAAAAGGGACAAGTGTACAGAATAAAATCCTTTTTTTTGTGTAGCCAAAAATATACATCAATATAATAACATGGCAAACATATTCCATATTCATTACACATATGTCCATTCATGGGTCTGTCTTTTAGGGATAACATTGAAATTATCACGTCAATTTTTCGGATTTTTGTTCCACTAATGAGAAGTGTACATTGCTGAAAACTGGCAACTAAGGTATCTAGGTTATATAAGGTTTGTTTTATTTTCCACAAGAAGGTTAACCTCGGGGTTGACACCAAATACCAACCTAGTTTGTTTTCATGTCTCAAATCTGATCTCAATGTCAGCATGACCAAACCGATCTGATACCAGCTTAGTGCTCACTCCTATTGAGTTAGTACAGGATGCTGTCACCCTGGGATAACATTTTTGACACTTTTGTGGATAAAAATACTGACCATTCTACAAACACCAAGATGACACTGTGGCAAATAAAACCCATAAATTGAAACTTGGTGTCGGTGATATCACCCCAGGGTCACTTTTTGTGGTAATTGAAACAAACTTTTTTTTGCCATGAAAGTGTTGAAAATGTTACAGTGACATTTTGTTAGTTCCACATATACTATAAGTTCTAAAATTCTCCAAGTCATCACTATCAGAAAAATGCGGGCATAAATGCTTCATCAAGCAGATGTTCCACTTTTTGCAGCGGTAGAAATTGCAGATGAGCAATAGTACAAAGAGGAACGCATTAAAAGCATTTTGTGGGAATGATCAATTAATAACACAATCAAGAAACATTAAAGTCAGAAATATTACAACTTTCTGTTAACATTGCATCCATTTCTACTGCTTAAAGGTGACGAATCTATTTATTAGACATTTCGATTATACAATAATCATAAAAATACAACAATAAATATAGACATCAGTACTACATCTTCATTATAAAACAAGATCATCTGACTATCGACGTTGATATTATTTCTACAAAATAAAATACATATATTTAAAACAAGGAAACATCACATCATCACATTGTCAAAGATTGTCTAACTGTCTATCTTCATTCAGTAATAATATTTCTAAAGCTAACCGATCTCAAAATGCTCTACCCTCTTTATTTGTTGCAGCACCTTAAATAAACATTTATTCTTACTCTGGTGCTACAATCATATGTTGGTGCAAATACACTGCACCTTCAGCCTCAAACCATGAATGTAATGTATTAGAAGAATTGGTCAAACAAATATTATGTAGAACACATGTAGCTATAATAAAAACTGGTATGAGGTCTATGCGAGTCATATCGAGATCTTTAAAACAATGTATGAAAGTTTGATTGGTTTTTCATCTTTTTTGTCCCCTTTATTATTGTTAGTATTATTTTTTTAGGTTTTTCTTTATTTTGTTCCTTATTTTCTGGACATTCATTTTTATAATGTCCAGATTGGTTACAACTGTAACATTTGGCTTGTTGATTTCCATTTTTTCTTGGAGACTTATTATTAAAATTGCCATTTTTACTTAAATCTGATTGTGATTGCTGGCCATTATTACCATTACTTTGTTGATTGGTATTTCTATAATTATTATTTCCATTATTATTATTATTTTGTCTATAATTATTATTACAAGGCCAACGATTATCCTTCTTCTTCTTCTTATTATTATTATTTTTTGTATTACGATTTCCATTATTAAATTTTTGTGAGGAGGATTGGGTTTGTTGTTTTAGAAATTTATCCCTACTTTTTTGATCACCATCCTCTTTCAAAATTTGTTTAAAATCTCTAAATTTTGTCTCTCTGGGGTAAGTTTTTAAATTGCATTTTAGCAATTGTTTGTTCATATCCTAATGCTAGCTGAAGGTTTTTGAGTTCTTCTTCCTCCATTACTTCCTTCCCAGCATCACAAACATCCTGAACTAAATTATCCCATTTAGTTAGAAAACCTCTAATATTTTTCCCTGGCATAAATCTAAAAGCCATCCATTTAGATTTAGCCATACTCACAACAACTTTGGTTTTTGAGCCATAGGTAATATCTAATTTTTGAAATATTTGATCAACTGATTTACATTCCCTTATTTATTTGGATATGTTATATGTCATCCTTTCCATTATAAATGCCTTAGCAAATTTTTGCTTTTTAAAGTACTTTTTAGATGCAGGTGAGTTTTTTCAGGTATATATTTAACTCTGGATGTGGGCCAAAAATGTCCCAATATCCTGAACCATGGATCAATGAAATTATCATTTGTTTCCAGTCAAGATAATGTTGCCCATCAAATATTTTACTTGTTGGGCTCTGTATCGGACATACCCCTCATTGGCAGGCATTACATAAAGAACCTGCGGATTTTGTACAGGTGGACACGAAGCTCTAGGTATACCTCTGGGATCAGATAGATTTGAATTTTTCTCACCTGCCATAATTATAATTTTTGGACAACTAGGTAATTGGTCAGGGAAATTTAGAACACCACTCTTAGGTGACTCAATTTTTGTAAAATAAAAATTAATTAAAAAATAAAAAATTTATTATTATACCTTGTTATAGCTAACTGCTTATAACAAATTATTCTAAATTTGGGAAATAGTCTTGATAATAAGAAATAAATTAGGAATCCTGTTCAAAATTGAACATGAAAAATCAATTCAATTTTGAAACTTTATAAATAAAACAGAGTTTGAAAAGTATTTTGAATGTTATCTTAAAATTTATTCTTGGAAAAGTTTCAGGTTTGGATCTGAAAATATTGAACAAAGGTATATTGATATGAAAAATTCAATTTCAGACTTGTTCAAATTGAACAAAGAATTTTATCTTTTATGAAATGGTTTTGTAAAATCTTGAAATTTTTATTTGAACATGAAAGTTTTGTTTTGTAAAAATGATTTTTTCTGAAAGTTCTATGCTGTAATATGAGTTTTTATAATGGATTTTCTTGATCAAAACAATTTAGAAAGATTTGGAAAGATTCTATTGAATCTAAAATTTGGGATGCAATAATATTTTTTAATATTTATAAAAAATTTACTATTTTAATTCTGTTTTTGTTTTCAATAATTCCGCTAATGTTAACTGAAAACGTTTCAAGACTAATTTCTCTGTTAAAAGTTTTTGAAAATGGGAAATTGACGATATTTACGTTTATCCCTATGATTTCTTTGTTTTCAAAAATAGTTTTTAATTTTGTAAAATCTGATTCCATAATTTGAGCAGTGCCGATACAATCAATGGGTCTGATGTCCTCCTCTGACATATGGAGATTCAAATAAATCCAGAAAATTGCGTATTTCCAGCAAAAATTCAATGAAAATTTCCAAAAAATGATGATGAACAGTGAATGGATCAATGATAAACACAAATGATGCTCCAGGATCAAATTTTCAAATCTTCCAACGACAAATTGAACTTATTGAAAATGGAAAAATGCCTTACAGGTAAAGATGATCCAGGTCCAATGTATCACAAATCCTACGACAAAAATTGAATCCAAAAAAATCACCTTGCAGTAACAGAAGATCCGGAAGCTGCAAAATTATTCTCACCAATATGGACCACGAACAAAATAATTCAACATTAACAACGCGAATTAATTTTTAATAACATTAAAAATTACAACTCGTTGCACAAATTTAACTGTTGGAGTTGACTACTCCTTTAACAGAAAAAATACTTTAAAAAAAATAACCTTTTTGACAAAAAAAAATTTATTTACAATTTTATTAAATTCGAATATTGCAGTAATTTGAACTTTAACTTTTTCAAATGTTTCAGTATTTCTTCCTACTAACTTGTACTCAAATTGAAGCTCTGGCTACCATGAAGTGAGGTTGGCTTTCGAGGTAAGAAAAGACAAAAAAGTTTGAAATGCTATAATACATTAAAAGCAGAGAATATTTGCAAGTCCGAAATAAGTTTGAGAAAGATAATGATCTCCCTCCATCGCACACAAGACGTTTGAGTGGGAAAAGTATATTAGTGTTTCCGAGGTATGAGAGATAAATGTTGTGAGTGTTACCTAACCTGATTGTGTTAGTTATCAGATAAGAGTGTAGTGGCGCTAAGTGTTGTGAGTGAGCAAAGTAAGAATGTAGAACAACAATTTTTGAACAAGGTGAGTGTGGCAACCACCATCAACCGTTTCTATGTGCGGAGTCAAGGGTGAATTTCCTAACGGATAATTTTTTTGATTTTTGATGTGGTTGTTACTCTTTAATTTCTGAACGTCCTCCTGATTAATTCTCGACTAATCAATTAACTGATTTTTTAAATCAATCGATTATTTAAAGTAATCGATTAATCGAATGGTTTTCGATTAATTGTGCATCACCTTGCTAGTTTTTGTCTTATATATATAATGGAGACGGCACATGGGCAGTTTCCATGTCCAACCTATAGAAAGTGCATCTACAAACACTTGTACTTCCATCTAAACATCTGATTGGAGGAAAATCTTGCCACGTGCATTTGTTTATAAATACTGGCGTACTTTTACATCGATTTTTGATTCTGATTGGTTGGAGTGTTCAGTTTAGGGTACTTCGTACGCCAGCATGCGGCATCTATTGTCTGGACACTTGACCCCATGTTAAAACTGTTCCATGTCGTCACCATCATATATATATCCTTGAAGGTTTTCGTCAATCGTCTATAGTGAGATCAATTATAAATGAACGTGTTGTATACACATTTGTCGCCATTAGCCGAATGACGTCGTTTGTTATTACTCTTAACGAACTTGTCCGGGTTGTCTGTGTTTGTGTAAGTTGGTAGCATTGTTATAGGTCTGTCCTACTGACGTCATTGAGATAACGATATTGTCGTACATTATCGATATCGAATCGCGTACGACTCCGTCGTTCACGATACTTGGGGGGGAAAGTCTAAGTCTCCCCCAGTCTACCTTCCATGTATAAGTCAATGTGGGATTTTTGTCTGTTTGTTTATGTATTATCTGTATATGAAGAAAAAATAATTTTTTTTTTTGTGTTTGTTAGTGTTTGTTATGTATGTATTGAATTGTCTGATTGAAAGGAGGTTTGTGTGTTTGTTGATATAATACAAAATAAAGAGACATTTATGAAATATTATTATTTATTATATGTTAAGAACGATAACATTTAACGATATGTTTATGGGCTAGGAACTATAATGTTTAACAAGTAATTATGTGCATTTGTACAATGGTATAGGAACGTTTATTATCACATTGTTTCTCACTTTGTTTTGAGGTGATGCTTATTTGTTAATTATATAATAATGAGATCTGCCTTCATGTGTAGGAAGGTCTGGTATCACAGGTTTGTTACTTATTTGATGTTGTGGAACACTCTGATATTGGTTTCACAGTGGGTCCTCTGGTTGCAAACTTGATTTGTTTCATTTAGAAGTTTACCCAGAGTAGATTCTCCTAAAGACGTCTGGACTAAGAATTATTTATGATAATTCGTAGGTGTTATGTTTTTTGGGCCACTACTTTTGTGTGTGTATGTCGTAAAGCGTCTGGGGAATTTAACTGTAGTGGTGCTAAATATTTAAGGGGTCTGGTAGTAAGTGTTCCATTTGGGAACATAATAGAGGCTGATCTGACTATTTGGTCTGAGGATTTATGTAATTCTTTGATCACTGCTAGTTGTGGTTTGTTAGGTGTTGATACCGCGTCAATGACGTGTACTAAATCTCCAATTTGTGGTATGTTGTTATTTGTTCGATAGTTATTTGGTATTGGTTGTGGTTGTTTGTCTTGAAGGTATGTGAGATAATTTTGTTTCCATTGAATCCATAAGTTTTTCAAATATGTTTGATCCATTTTCCATATGTGTTGTAAGTGTCTTTCTGTTGTTGTATGATTGATTTCTGGTTTGTCAGAGTTTAATACAGTATGTTGAAAATTGGCGTGAAGGAATTTGGCTGGTGTTAGGTATGAAAAATTTGTTGTTTCTGTTTCTGGGCCTAAGGGTATTTCGTTTATTATTATTTGTAATTGTTTGATGGTAATATTGAATATATGTATGTGTATTGGGTGATGTCCTACTGTTTTGTAGTAGGCTTGTTTGATGATGCCTATTAAGCATTCGTAAGTACCTCCGTACCATTTGGCTTTAGCTGGTATAAATTTCCATTGTATGTGGTTTTCGTAGAGGTAATTTTGTACTTTGTTGTCATTTGTTACGTTGTTACAGAAGTTTGTTATATTTGTGTTGATGACTCTGAATTGTGCTACATTATCTAAAAGTATTAGTTTTGGTGTTCCTCTGTCTGCGAATAATGAGTGAAATGTGCACCATATTTCCTTAGTTTGTAAGGATGCAGTGGGTATTAGGTATACTGCTCGTATAGTGAGGCATGTGAATATGAGAACCCATTTTTTTGTTGGTGTTGTTGATGGTGAAGTCTGTTGTGCCTGTTTGCTTGTTATTATTTTATTGTACGTATAAAATGGGCCGAATATATCGACACCTGTATGTGTAAATGGGTGATCATTTTCGTTGAGTTTGAATTCTGGTATGGTTGAAAAGGGTGGTTGTTTGTATGGTTTGTTTGAATGGATTTTACATTTATAACAATTTTTCCTAATTGTAGATATGACTAGTTTGTTAAGGGTTGGAGTGAAAAAGTTTTTTCTGAATTTTGCGACTGTGTACCTGCTTCCACTGTGATAACCTTTTTCGTGTATGTATAGTATAATTAATCTAGTTAAGTATGAGTTTGGGGGTAAAGGTATGGGGAATAGGTTCGTGTGTGTAATGTATGTGGTGGTAGGTAATTATGTAATCTGAGCATATTGTCGTTATCTAGTTTTATATGGAACTTTTTCAGTATTGCATATGGGGGTGGGTTTGTTTGCTGTAGTTGTTAAAAGATGAATTTGCAATATTTCTTTTGTTCTGCTTTGATGAAAATGGTTAATATTTGAAAGAATTGGTAGTTTGTGTTAAGATATGATGTATGCGATTTCTGTTTTGCTGTCTTTTGTCAAAATTGTTTTAGTGCTTTTATTATGATTTGAAATGTTTTAATTAATTTTTGTAGTGAAGAGAATTTAGTAATGTCTAAGTTAAATGGTGTCGAGTTGTTTCCATATATATATATGTCATGGGTATGTTCGTATGTGATGAGGTAGAGTTTGTAATTATTTCTTCATGATCTATTGTTTCTTCTCCGTTTAAGTGTGGGTGTATATGTTGTGTTTGTGGTGTATTGTTGATTATTTCTTCGTGGTCTATGTTGGGATTTGTGTTATTGTTAGTGACTGTTTCTGATATTTGTTCATAATGTGGGATTTTGTATGTTTTGGATTGTGTTTGTCTATATTTACGTGTATATGTGTGGTCATTATATGTGTTATTTAATATTGTTTCATTAATGTGAGGTTGAGCGTAATCGTGTAAGGATTCTGCTATTGTGTAAAAGGTTTGTTGGTGTTGTTCCTCTATTTGTATTTCTGACTTTTCGTCTTTTAATGGGTGTAGATCTGTTTGTGGCCATTGTGTTTTTCCTTGTGTTAGCCAGTCTGGTCCTGTGAACCATTTTGATTGTATTAGAGAAGATAGGTTTGATCCTCTTGATCCTATGTCTGCTGGGTTTTCTTTTGTTGGTACATACTGAAATGTTATGTTTGGAATTGTTATTATTTCCTCGACTCTGTTCTGTGTAAAGGGGGGTAAGATTTTTCTTTGTGTAAGCCATATAAGTACGCATTTGCTGTCAGACCATAAGAAGGATTGTTTATTGTAGGGTATGCGTAATGTTTCTCTAAGAAACTTTATGAGACGTGCTCCTGGTAATGCAGCTATTAGTATTAATTTTGGTATTGTGTGTGTTTTTGCTGGTGTTAATCTGCATTTGCCTATTAGGAATCTTAGTGTGTGTATTTGTTTGTTTTGTATCGTAAGTATGTGACTGCAGAATATGCTATGGCAAAAGCGTCTACAAATGTGTGAATTTCTGCTTGTTCTGGTAGAAAGGGTTTTTGGAAAAATTTCCTTGGGAAGCATATGTCGTTACATTTACTTATGTCTGTTATAATGTTTTCTGCAATAAGGATTAAAAAGTTTGGTAACAGTGTGTCCCAGTCTTGTTTGTGATTCCATAAGGTTCGTACGAAAACTTTTGTAGGAACCATTAATGGTGCGAACCATCCTAATGGGTCGAAGATCGCTGAAAAGTTGCTGATGAAAGTTCTTTTGGTATGTTGTTCTGGTATTTTATTTTTGGTTGTAAGTAGAGTATGTCTTTTGTGTAATCCCATTGAATGCCTAGTATTTTAACGGGTGGTTTTTGAATTGCATTGTTGTCTATAAAGTATGTTCGTAATTTTGTGTTGTTTGTTACCCATTTGCTAGTTCCTTGGAAATGTCGTTAAAAGTTTTGTTTGATGCGTTGTATAATTTGACTGCTTGTTCGTGTGTTGAGACTGATGTGATTAAATTGTCTACATAAAAGTTATTTGTTAGTATGTTATAGAATTGAGGGTTGGTAGTTTGGAAGTGGTAAAGTAAGGTTGCTGCTAGTAAAAATGGTGATGCTATAACGCCAAAAGGTACTCTTTTGAATCTGATAATAAGGAGATTGTTGTTTGTTAGTGGTTTATTTGGGTCTTTGAGCCATAAGAATCTGGTGACATCATGATCTGATGGGTTAAGTTCTAGTTGTAAGAATGCTTTTCTGATGTCTGCACTTATTCCTATTGGGTTGAGTCGAAATGTTATAAATAATTTTACTAAGTAAGCAAGAAGTTTTAGACCTTTGTGTATGCAATCGTTCATTGAGTGGTTTGCTTTTTTGGTTTTGGCTGATCCGTCAAAAACTATTATGATTGGGTGTGTAAGTTTTGTTGGGTCTATTAGGCTGTGGTGTGCTAAGTAATGTATTGGTTCCATTGAATTTTTATTGTTAACGTATTCTATTATGTCATTTTTAAATAGTTCTTGAAAGTATGCGTTATATTTTTCGAAAAATTCTGGTGAAGTACGCATTCTTGGGAGTTGACTTTTGAGTCTGCTAAAGGCTAAAGAATAGTTGTCTGGTAGTGGTGGTGGGTATATTTTCCATGGCCATCTGACTTGATATCTACCATTGACTAATTTTATGTTTTTGTAAAATAGTTCGATTGCTTTTTGTTCTTCTTGTTCTGCTGTTAAGTCTGGTGTGATTATTCCTATTGTTTCAAGTTTCCATAAGTTTTCTATATCTAGTTCTGATGAGAAGAATGTGTGTTCTGGTTCAGTTGGTAGTTTTGTATTTGTTGTTTGTCTGGTTATGTGGAAACCGAAGTCTGCTTCTATGAGTCGTATGGATGGGGATATATGAGTGATTGATTTGATGAACTGCCACGTGTATTCATTGCCTATTAGTATGTGTATTTTCGATGTTGTTTTTAAAGTTTGTGCAAAGTGTAAATCTTTATATTCTGGGTGAGTCTGTTTAATATCATCTATGTTTTGCGTGTCTAGTTTGTTTGATATATTTGCTACTGTTCTGGCTATGAGGTTTGTAAATTTGTGTTTAGTATGTTCGATTTCAAATTTGAGGATGTTTGTGTGGAATGTTTGGGATATCTGATTTTGTATGCCAGTTAGTTTTAAAGAGTGTGTTCCTATTATAGGTAACTTGAGGGTTTGATTAGCTATGCTATCAAGTATATATGTTTTGGTACTGCCTGAATCAAAAAACACGTTAATTGGGTATGTTTGTAATGTTTTGGGATTACGTATGGTTGTTGAAAATGTAAGAAATTTGTTGTTTGTTGATAATATTGTGAATAATTTCAACTTACTTGGTATTGGTGGTTGTAGTATTGTTTCTTCTATTGGTTCTGCTGTGTTGATTTTTTATGCTTCTGGTGTCTCTTCAGTCTCTGTAATATGATGGTGTTTGCTTTCTTGGTTCTGGCAGGGCTGTAAAGAAGTCGTATTATTAAGATTATTTTTTTTACGTTGATGTTTGTATTTATTTGTTCTGGCTTACGTAATGGGAATTTAGTTTGTAGGTCTATTACTCTCTCTAAGTATTTGTTCCCATCTGCTTTTGTCATTGGGTGCGTTGTTCTGCGGCATAGTGCCGAATGATGAGCGTTTGTTTGTTGGCATTGAAACCATCTGCACCATCTCTGTTTTTGATTGCAATGGTCTACTGATGCTAAAACTCCACATTTGGGACACAAGTTAAACTGTCTGAAGTAAGATCGTCTGCTCTCTAATGTATTGTATTTGCTGTTGCAGCAAAGGTAACTCCAATGTGGTCCCTTGCAAAACATGCATCTCTGTTTTGTTGGTATGGCTGGAAAATGATAGAGTTGTTTGGGGATGCTGCTCTCTGTGTCTGTTTTGTAGTGATGAGCTGGAACAGAGAAATCATCAATATCATTATCTATGTAATGTTCAGGCGAAGGTTTACCTTGTTCTATATTTGAGTGGAAGTTAGGACTACTTTTAAGTTGTGTTGAATTTTCTGTTGTGTTATTGTCAGTAGGTTTGTTATATTGTGGTCTATTGTATTGTCATCTATTAAATGTATTGTTTGATTTATCTCTGTAGTAGGTGTTGTTTTGTTGTTGGTTTTCTTGGGTTTTATGTGTTTCTTTCATTATGTCAGGTTTTTCTGTTAAGTCTCTGGTTTTAATTTCTTGGTAAACAGCCTCTAAGACAGCTCTTGAGTTTGGTTTGGAAATGTTTATTCTATTGGAGTATGAATTTCTAGGAAAGATACGTAATAATGCTGGAAAGGTTAGGTCGTCTGTTAACTCTGGTACGAAGTCGTGAATAGTGTCGAGTAGCATGCATGTTTTATCGTATGCATTACGTAAGCCTTCTTTGGTATTTTGTGCGAGACGTATGTTGTTTAGAGTTTGCCATAATTCCGAGTGTAATCTCGATTCATCTCCAAATTCATCGTGTAAGTATTGTAGTCTTCTGAAATGTCCTTGTTCATTGTGTCCTAAAGTTGTTAGTCTTTGTTTGATAGTGTCTGGCATAGCATCTTCTAGTATTTTACATTTTTGAGGTGTTATGATGTCTTCTCTTATGTGTATGTATTTGGTAAATGATGTTATGAAGTCTGGGTATGATATACGTTTTCCTTTGAATTTTGGTAGTTTGTACTTTGGTGTTTTAAGTAAGCATGATTGAGTTGAGGTGTTTGTTCCAGTGGGTATTTCCCAGACTTTTGTTATATGGAGTATGTTTTTGTGTATTGTTGTATTTTGTATGTTATTCTGATGTTCTTGTTTATTTTTGTCATTTGTTGTTTGGTCTGATATTATTTCAGTTGGTTGAATTGAAATATTGTTTATAGGTTGTCTGTTTGGAGTTTGTATGTGCGTGTTTGCTATTATAGTGCATCTTTGTATTGTTGTGTTGGTATCTGTGTTAGTGTTTTTTCTTGTGGGTGTTAAGTCAATTGGTGTTGTTTCATCTGTTATGTTCCTTGTTCTTGATTTTTTTGTTTCTATAGTCAGTGTTTGTGGTGTTTGATCGTCTTTGTAAGTCCATTTCGATGATCTTTTCCTTTTAGGGGTTTGTTCAAGTATTGTTATGGATGTATTTAAGATATTACCTGGTGGTGTGGAGGGTCTGTGTCGCTCCTCTGAGCCCAATCTGTAATAACCCGTGGAGTGTGGACTCATCATTTCTTCGCTCGATGCTCTGGACACTGTTCTTTGTTGTTTGCTTGGTGATGTTGTTATGTTTGTGTCGCAATATATTTCTGGTTGTTGTCTGGCTTGTATGTATTGTTGAGTGGTCTGTTGTTGTATCTGTCGAGCTGTTTGTAGTTGTTCAAATTCGTTATTTATTTTCGTTATGTAAATGGTAAGTTCCTCTTTTATGTCATAGATTTTCTGGGAAAATTGTGTGTCTGCGTCTGTTGGTAAGTTATCTAAGTCCGTTAATTGAAATTGTAAGACGCTTAAGAATATTCTTACATCTGAAGGTTGGTATAAGGCAATGTTATAGTTTTTGGCCTTTTGAATTTTGGTTTCTGCTTGTGCCATTGAGATTTCTATCTAGGTTCGTTGTGGACTTTTGTATGTCTGTTGAGTGTTTGATGTGTTGGTTGTGTAAAGTGTTTGTCTCGGTTGTTGTGTCGGTATGATGTTTGGAATAGGTAATATTCCCTGTGTTACTGTTTGTTTGTTAGTAGCTGTTAGTAAGGCTGTTGTTGTTGGTCTGTATCTTGAAGTTTGTGGGTTATCTGTGGCAGTTATTGTGGAGTACGTAGGTTGGATATTAGGGTTTGTGATTGTATGTGTAGTTATTGTTGGTAGAGTAATTGTAATAGTTTTTCGTAAGTTAAGAGTTTTTGTTTCTTTATTTGTGCTCGTTATGTTTAGGATGTTAGGATTGGTTTGTTGTGTGGAGGTTTGTTGATCTGTGATGTTGTGTGTTAACGGTGATGGATGTTGCCGTGGTTGTTCTGATAAGAGCAATGGTGACGGGTGTGTAGTTTTTTGACTCTGCTGCTTCTGCTTGCGGGTTTGTTCCTTCTGCTGTTTTAAGCTTTTTCTTCCCCATGTCAAGATCTGTGAAACAATTGTTGCATTAGATATCTGATTGTACGAGTGTTGCACATGTGGATATTGAAATGGTGTTCGTACTAATTTATTTCCTGATCTCACTTGTCTATATAAAAGTACGTTAACTATGTTTTATGTATGAGGAATTCAATAAATTATGTATTTGTCTTTACTTACGTCTGCTTTGTTCTTTGGTGTTTGTTGTTGACATGTTTTCAGTTTTGTAGAGACATGTGTTTGTATATAACGAATGATTTGAAAAATTGACGGTATGCACAAATAAATGTTAGACACAAATAATAACACACTAAATAAAAACTTAAAATACACTGCGAGGACCGTTTCTTGCTCTGCTATCATATAGTGAGATCAATTATAAATGAACGTGTTGTATACACGTTCGTCGCCATTAGTCGAATGACGTCGTTCGTTATTACTCTTAACGAACTTGTCCGTGTTGTCTGTGTTTGTGTAAGTTGGTAGCGTTGTTATAGGTCTGTTCTACTGACGTCATTGAGTTGATCAATGACGTCATTGAGATAACGATATTGTCATACATTATCGATATCAAATCGTGTACGACTCCGTCGTTCACGATATCGTCATGATCAGGTAGAAATATATATTTTTCGTGTGGAATGTCGAATAAAATTTATAGTTTTCAATCGCAAATGACGAATATGAATTAGGTTATTGGTTCTGTTCACTAAAAACTTGTCTGGTTTCGTAAATTACATTGGATTCGATTGTTGAAGGTGTTTCTCTGCCTCATTCACTATTACGTTATTCTGCCCGATTAATGAATTATCAAGTACCAAAATGAGTTTCTCACCATCGCATTTGTGTCGACGCCTATTAATGGCCATCTCAAAGAGTTCTGTCTCTCATTTGCGTTCTACATATGCGTTAGCTAGTCATGAACAGCGATTATGCAGCACTTGCACCAATGCCGAAAGCGAAGTCGAAATAAATTTTGATGAATTCGATGATCCGTCAACTGTCAGTGAACTGTTGGAAAACTTGAATTTCAGTTCTATCGTTGGGGATGACTTAAGAGAGAAGAAGAAGCTTGAAGCGTTAATTCTAAATTTAAAAATGCAAATGCAAAGACAAGCATTATTAGCTCCTAAAAAACTTAACACTGATCAGTGGCATACTCTGTTGAAGAAGCAGTCGGAAAAAGCGCGTTTATTGTATTTAAAAAAATTGTATTTTTACGAGAAGAGAGCAGAAGTGAAATCTGTCGTTTCTTGCCAAAAGAAAGACGCGTACTTAAAACTTAAAGAAGAGAAGAAAAACCATTTAATGCAACCGCTCACCACGAGTTCACCCATCTCTTATGGACTTTCTGAAAATAGTTTGATTTTTCGAATTCTCCCGGTAGAAATTAAAAAACGAAACAGTTTCAATATATCAATGGCCATGATGTTCGGTCCGGATATATTTATCGATTGTAGTTACGAAGAACACATGACCAATGCAGAAAACTATGGATGTGCCCGACAAATTTTGTATATGTGGTCTGCTAATCGCTGTTTAGCTAATCCGTTCAATTTGATTTTTTGTAATTTAAATCCAAACGGTAAAATAATGAATTTCTTGTCAAAAGTCTTTGCTAACGGTCATGAGCTCTACGATTATTTGATAAATTTTACCGAAAAGCATTACTTAGATTTTTATCCTGCCAAACAATTGGTTTATCTCTCTCCTCATTGTGAAGAAGAATTGGAAAAATATGATGGTGAAAGTACATACATAATCGGTAGGTATTCAGGGATTCTATTTAATTTTATCTCATTGTTTCCCTATTTTCGCTGGAATTATTATTATTTTCAGGAGGGTACGTCGATGAAATAGTCAATAAACCTGTTTCACTAGCAAAAGCAAAACAAGATGGACTGCGTACTGCCAAATTTCCTTTAGATAAACATTTGAAATGGGCTCAAGGATCCAAATTTCTACCAATAAACCAAGTAACGTGTTCTACTTTCGAGCAGCAGTGGTCTTTCTCCCTGTTTTGAAAGTTTGTTTTTGTTCGTACTCCTGTAGGGTAAATAAATATAAAACTTTTGGGCTATATAATTGCTCAAGTTGTTCACCGTTATGGGACACAGTAGGTTAGGAATAGGGAGCGTTTGGGATCAAACCCTCCCTCTTGAAATTTTTTGATTACTTCAGATGTCATGCCCTTATAAAATAAACGTCAATTAGGTTATTGCTTGAAAAATTTTTGTCCAACCGCCGCCAAAAAACAATTATGGTCTGGCTACGTCTCTGATGGTGCATATTCTATGCCATACTTGGATGAGAATCCAGTGCTTAAGTAATATTTTAATTGCGATTTACATGTGTAAGTATAGGGGAAACCATACTTATATTTTACTGAAGTAAATTGAACGACTAAGAATATAGTCTTATGATCTTGACTGCAGTTTAAGAAAATTTAGTGGCGAAGCTAGGACGAAACTTCTAGGGGCGCAAGGTCCCGTCATTGATTCCTCAAATGAAAATTAATAGAATTAGATTTTGTTTTTTTTTACAGTACCCACAGAATTATTTTCGATTCTTTTAGGGAGGTCTGGGGTGCTTACCCTATATGACCCCTTAAACTTTGCCTCTGAAAAAATTGATATTCAATTTTTTTTTTTTTAATTTTAAAAAACATTTAATTTTTATTGTTTTTAATATAAATTATCTACATCCCTCTTCTATGACCCACTAACAAATCTATACTCTATAATTAAAAAATTTATTTTCTATTTTTTAAGTATTAACTGTATTTATATATATCATTTTTCTGTCAAACGTAGAAACTGTTTTATCAAGTTTCTTCGTTTTCCTGATCGTCCTAGAAAATGTCTGTTGGCACTGACGTGGATTTTTCCGGTAGATTATATTATTCAGTTTGATATGTACCCCTATCGAGTTGAGTTAGTCTGAAGTCGGAGTTTTTTTTTTAGAGCAAAATTGTATAATCGTATTGAAAATTCATGGTAGAATTATTTGGAAAAATTTTAAATTTTGAAACCGCAGTTCATAACACCTTAATTTTTGAAGCTAAGAAGACTGAATACATACAAGTTTTTAATTCATATTTCTCGTTTCATTTTGTAATACATGTTAATTTGTAATAACGTATCCTCGAACACCCTTATAATTGTGGTTCCCAAACGTCTTCATATAGCTTATTTTTGCTTATCCAAGGTATATAAGTATACTAACTTCGTTTACTAAGTACGCTTGATCAGTTTGTCAGTATGTAAGTGTGCGTGAAATGACGTCACATTTTGGAGAAATAATTCGTTCCCTGGTACTTTTGACTGAGAAAAGTATCAAAATTAAGGAAAACTTATTTAATTTTCAGTGTCACTGTTATTTTTTTTAAATAATTTTTTTACGAGAACAGATGGAAGAATTTATGAAATTAAAAATCCATTGGGGTCTTAGTCAACTTTCCTACTATTGACTAAAATATATTCAAGGCTGGAGATGATGAAAATCAACTGTTTAAAAATAAAATAAAATTATTGGTGGTTGGTACCTATGGGGATAAGTCTACTCATAAGAATTTAGAGGCTTGCTCTTGGCAACAGTTGTCATCACAAGATGACCAAACTTGTGCACTGTGTGTAAAACACCCTATACGTTTGTATGTACATACTTGTGAAACATTGTAAGTATGACATAATATTTGGGACCATGACAGATCGATTAATTACATCTCAGATGAGGTCACAATCCATCTTATCAGTGCACTTGCCATATTTAACACATAACCATAGCAATGTTAGAATTTGTAGCAATTAGTCGTCACACATTGTATGTAATTGTTACATATGTATCTATGTGTGCATGTAAGGAGCCAGTAAATAAGCTCAAAAAACTGGCTACAAAATCACCAGTGTTTGCCAAGGTCTTTGCTCCCCCATACCTTGTATATGATATGTGGTGAACACGCACAACTACAGGAAAACTTCTATTGCTGGAATATCTTCCACATTGTAAGGTATTGCACAATGGTGACCTCGACATGATTTTTTGGCATATGTGGTGATGCCTTTTGGCACAGTGTGCTTATACCAAAGTGGCATGGTACGTAGGTGAGAAACTCGCTTTCTAATCAAAAGTAAAAATAAAACTTTTCAAAATCTTAATTTTACTTCTTAATTAAAGACATGTTGTCGAAGTTTGTCTACAAAGTGGGAATTTAGACCCCTTTTCCAAAATATATGTTCTAGAAGGAACAAAAGTAGACATTGGAGAATGAAGATTGGTCATCCATCAACCCCTTCACCTTCAACACACTTAAGGGAAATAGAAGACCTCCATCTCTTAGAAAAAAAGAGATTCAAACATCTTGAAGTAGAATGTCTGGGTATGACATATGACAATTAACTCAAATAAATTGTCTACCAAATAATTAAGGAGTAGAGATATAATAACTCCTCCAACAGACACAACAAATACAACGTCTGTTTTTACTTTCAGTGAAAATGTAGCTGAAATTCAAAACCTTCTGTATCAAATAGCATTACCGGTACTTCAGCTGGTGGAAAAGGTCAAAGACCAATTCTGACCCCTAAGCTCATAACACAATTGGTACAACTACTGAATATCCAAACTGAGAAAAATCTGGTATTCTACAGATGGAGGATTGATATACCTGAATTTTTACCAGTTGAAGTTAAAATCTAGTTAACTCTCCTCGATTGTCTTTTCAAGACTGAAAAAGTTCAATCAGACCAACGCTATTCTCATATTTGTGGACAAATGCCTCCACAAATCATAAGAGGAATCCTGAATATCATGGATTGGCCTCAGGAAGAAGAGGACAAATTTTTCTATTTTCTATAAAAAAGTAAGAAACATCTTTGGAAAAACAAAAAATTAAATCATAAACAAAATAATGGGTGGAATGAAAATATGAGATGACAAACCCTCCATTTTTATAGCTAAAATATGGAAGAAGGCTAATCACATAGTGGCTCCTTCTGTAATAGGCAACAGATTCTGTAAACAACTTCCTCAAAATGTACAGGTATTGGCAGCTGTAAGATCAACAGTCATAAATTCCTCAGCTCTCTATCCACATGAACAACAAAGCAAGTGGAGAATGGTGAATTGTTGGTGACTACAGGGCCTTAAAAGTCAAAAAGTTCCTGATCACTACCCAGTCCCAAACATAATGGACCTTAATGCAAATATGAAGGGTAAAACAATGTTCTCAAAAATTGACGTCAACAGGGCATTCCACCAAATTCCTACAGCCAAACACGACATTCTAAAGACTGTGCTTATAATGCCCTTTGGACTTTTGAATACCTTTGAATGTCTTTTAGACTCAGTAATTCAGCATAAACTTCCCAAAGATTTATCAATGAATTGTTTAGGGATCTGCTGTTTATATATGCATACCTGGATGATAACTGCATATGCTCAGAAGGTGGTGAGCAACAGCATGAGAAAGATCCATTAACATAGGTAAAAGCTTATAAGTACACAGTGAAATCAATTTTCTTGGCTATAAAGTCTCAACCAAAGGCATATCCCCTTTGAAGACCAAAGTTGAGCCAATACTGAATTTCCCAAAACCTTCAAATATTGCTTAATTCAGGCACTTTTTGAGGATGGTGAATTTCTACCAATACTACATAAAAAATGCTGCAGCTGAACAAAGTAAGAGGTTAGAGGCATGATCTCTCGATGACAGTTGTCATCCCAAGATGACCAAACTTGTACACTGTATGTAAAACACACTATACATTTGTATGTACATACTTTACAAAACATTGCAGGTATGACGTAATATTCGGACCATGACAAATTGATTAATTACATCTCAGATGAGGTCACAATCCATCTTGCAGGAACTTTTGCCATATTTTATGCGTTGCTATAGCAATGGTAAAATATGTAGCAATTAGTCATCACACATATGTACATAATTCTGAGATATGTGTCTATGTGTGTGTAAGGAGCCAGTATATAAGTTCACAAAACTGGCTAAAAAACTGCTAGTGTTTGCCAATGTCTTGGTTCACCCATACCTTGTGCATTGTTCGTAAGTCTGATAGACTTTTGGTGCATTATAGTTCAGTAAAATTTTCAAGAAAATAGGAAATGAAAAAAAATTGCTGGAAAATGATTTTTCTAGCATTTTGAGGAAACAATGAAAGGAGCGGAGCTGAAAGTTTCACAAAATGTAGTTCTTTTTTGGCAACAGATTTGATAGGAGTTTGGTGCAATTGATTCAGTAGTTTCAGAAAAATATGTAAAATCAACAAAAAAAAATGTTGGATGAAAGCAAACCTCCTGTGTTGTTTGAAATATCTTTTCAGTATTCAAGGCGAAAGGGGGTTTTTGATTTTTTCTTATTTTAATTAAAATTGTAGCAACAAAATTTCAGTATATCGATATGTTTGTTAGATATCTATCGATAACCGATTGATAGTTTTTTGTAATTCTTTCATGCATTTAGACTTCATGATTGTTGATGTTGAATTGAAGATGTAAATTGGAAAACTGAGATTTCTTGCAAAGTATTTGACTACTCTAGAGAATAATTATTATACACATATCTCGAGTTTTTCCTTACATGTGACATCATATTACCACTACCTACCACCATGTAGGGCTTGTAACCAGAATGTTTTTGGGGTTATTGGTTAGTGGGAATCAATAAGAATCTATATTGGTTACTAGTTACTGGTTACTGGTTATTGATTAAAAATGTAATTATTTGGTTACCAGTCATTGTTCTGGTTACAAAATAACTTTTTTGGTTATTGGTTGTGATTACTGGTTATTAGTTGAGACAAAATTTGGGGTTCAATAGACAACAAAATCGTTTTTTATGTCAAATTATCGATAATTGATAATTTTCCTGAACATAATTGGTAATTTTTGAAAAAAAATAATCAATAATATTGATGTTATTAGTTATTGGTTTCATGAAATTTTTTTGTTCTGTTTATCAGTTCCCAAGTCAGTGTCAATTTATTTAGGTTTTTAGTAGTTATGGTTCTGGTTCTGGTTGTTGTTACAAGCCCTACCACCACATCAGTTTCACATATACAGTGACCGAGTGTACTAGTAAACAAAGTTCAAATAGTGCCACTTCAGAACATACACAAAATAAATCAACGATATAAAAATTTTGGTGAAGGAGTTGGAAAGACAGACAAGGTCTCACTATATGGTTCAGTTATGCGTGCATTACTTGATGAAAATGAGTTTTGCCAACCATGCTTCTAGCCCTAGGTTACAATTTTGATTCCCTTCCGGCTGAAAGATATCGTAATTTCCTTCAATAATAGCTATCATAATATGCATAATTATGCTGAACACTTCTGCTTAAACGCTTCCCTAATTGGGAACCATGCCATTTGCAATTATAATTATATATTTTTTGTTTTGGTGGTTTCAGTGTTTAAAAATAATGAGTGATTTAAAAAGTGGAAGTTGTTGGGAAGATGCCTTAAAACACGTCGCAATGCGTAAACAGGTTTTCAACTTCTCTGATGAAGATCCCAATACCAAATTAAACAATAGCCAAGCAGCTTTGTATGTTCGTAGTTTTTCCCGGCGAAATATGTTGCGTGATTTGAGTTTACAATCAGTAAGTAAAAATCTTTTGAGCATTTGTTTTGAAATTCTCTATCTTATAGTTCTATATTGGATGAATATATTGTTTATTTTCTTTTTTAGCGTATTCAAAAAGAAGAAAGTTGATGATCCTTCTAATAGTTCTGATTAAAAATCATTATGATTTAATAATTTAATATTTATACGTTGTTAAACCACAAAGTGAAATATTTTTTAATGTCATAACATTTTTCTTTTCACTCTGGGAGTTTTAAAATGAAATTGATGGCCTTTTTTCAAATAAAAATGTTTGACAAATATCAATGTTCGATCATTCTATTTAACATTGTTTTTACATTATATATTGATATTCAGTTGCTTTATCAAACTGATATTGCATTAAAAAAACATCGAATTTGGTAAAATTATTGAAAAATACATTAACATTTTCAAAACTTCTTTCACTTAATTATCGATATGAAATAAAAATGAGTAAATATCGGTTGCTACTGAGATGCTAAGATTTTTATTTATTTGAAAATAAAAAACGGTTGAATTTAAGAATGCCATGAGCCCATGAATTTATTCAAATAATAAAATTATTGACTTGAATTCATTGTGTGTTACAATTTTCATTCAAAATATATGATTTTATGTAGTTGGTTGAAATCATGACTTCAGAAAATGTAAGTTAGTTTGGTCATTCAGTCAAGTTTACATTACCAACTGATACTGAAAAAATTGATAAATTTATTATTTTTTAATGTGATAACATTTTTATTTCATTCTAATTCATCCTTTTACAATTATTGTAAATGATAAATAAGTTGTGTTTTTGTAAATTTGGTTTCTCATTCAGAGTCGTTGAATTTTTCTTGTGATGTATTTGTTTAGTTGGGCATTTAATGTTGTTAACTCATCGACGAATCAAAGGGAATTCATCTACAAATTCCCTTCAATTCGTTGAAAAATTTGTATTGATTTAACATTTTAATTACATTGATTTGTCAATGAATCCATGTGCATTTAATGTTGTTAAATCATCAACAAATTGAAGATAATTTGAAACCATAATTTGTCTTTGAATTAATGCTGTTAAATTGATATGAATTCTCTTTGAATTGTGTTAAATTTTAAGTGCATTAATTTTTCGATAAATTGAAAAAAATTTACAGCAATAATTCATTGACGAATCGAAGAGAATTTGTGACAGTAATTCATGGATGAATCAATGCAGTTAAATAAACACAAATTCTCTTCAATTTGTGTTGATTTAACATTTTATAATTTGTCAATGAATCAAAGAGAGTTCATGGACAAATTCCCTTCAATTTGTCGACAAATTCCTGTGCATTGTTTGCACTTGTGTACTATTATCATCATAATCATCATTTTTATTATTCCCTTACGATAAACACCTTTGAGGAACAAGTATCTCGCAGAATGAAGTTTTTCCAGCAGGTGTACATTTTATGATGTCATATTTGAAGTTTGCCTATTGTTTGGTTGAACATATGAAATTATAACTATAATTTTGAAATTGGTTCTTGGCACGGTGGATAAAGATGTGTGCTGGCATGTTGCAAGTTCAGGTCCTATGTAGTCTTGTGAATTTTTTTATTTTGTTTATTTTCATTTTTTTCTATCATTTTTCAGCATTTACTTAACAAGTATTTTTTTATTTTGAAACGGGCGCGTTCTGCCAGCATCAGCTTCATCACTTGGCTAAAAAGGGATAAAAAAAAACAAAAAAACAAAAATAAAAAAATTCAAAAGAATACTTAGGATTTGAACCCATGATTTGCAGCATGCCAGCCTGCATCCTTACACGCAGTATCAAAAATCAATTTGAAAATAGCAGTTATAATTTCATATGTTCAACCAAACAATAGACAAACGTCAAACATGATGTCATAACATATAAACCTGCTGGAAAAACTTCCTTCCACCAGATGCTCATCTTTGAGGATATATAATATATGATGGAGATGACATAAGAGTGGTTTTGGTATCCCATCTATGGATAGGGCTACCGACGCCACCTATTTTTCTTTTTAAAAATCTGATTGGAAGAAAAACTTGCCACGTGCATTTGTTTATAAATACTAGCATACAAATTACCCCATTCCAGAGAATTTGATTATTCTTGTTGGTTGATTCCAATTGATATGGGTTAATTTGTACACCACTTTACTCGTTCTCCATTGTAGATGTTAATGACAGTTGATCCCATTGTAAAACAGAAGCATGTTGTTTCCATCATATATATATATCCTCGAAGATAAATGCTAATAAAATAAAAACTGATATCGTAGATGAAAATGTTATCACATTAAATGTAAGTCTTCAGCCTACTAATACTGGGCCTATTTTGTTTTATAAATAAATTAGTTTTCGGAGATATTTCAGTGTCACTTTTCAATGAACAAATTTTAGTTTTATTTATAGGATGGCCCATGATTACAGCTATTTTTATAATTTTCTTTTATTTCAGTATATGTAGTATAATTATTAATTGTCAAAATTCTGTAAAGACTGGATTAAAATTTAATTTTAATTTTTTCTTTCGGTTGATTTGAAGTTTCTGTATTGCTGAAAATGAAACAATTTTTTGTTGTGCTTCCATTGTATTGTACTTGGTTTTCTGTTGGGATCAGTTTTGTTTTCTCATTTATGCTATGCAAGGGTGTAATCATAGGGAGCCAAGGGGGTGATTGTCCCTATGACCTTGTTTTTATTTTTATTTTGTTAGTTATCTTAAAAATTTGGAAAAAATTTTAGAAATAAATTTGCGACAGAGGTTTCCAAATATTCTCAAATTTTCAAAAATGACACCAAAATAAACGACATCAAATTTTTTCAGCTTCTTAAAGAATTCTGGCTACAAGTGGCGGATTAAACCTTTCTGTGCTCCTATGCTGAAGGAAATTTGACACCCTTTTTCTACTCCCATCAACTAATTTTTTTTGGTAATTGGTACTGTGCATAGTATTGATTAATTCAGGAAAAATTGAACACAAAATTGTTTACTTTATATTAGAAAAATATAACAAACAGATTAGGAATAGTATGCTAATAGGCTTAAAGTAGGAAACCTACTGTATGTAAAGTCAAAATCAAACTTTGAAAGAAAAAGTTGAAACTTATTAAATCAGATTAAAAATAAAATTGAAAATAATTTTTATTGCTAATATTAGGCTTACATAATTTTTCTTTAACTTTCGAGTTTTGTAAATTTTCAATAATTATGTCCTCAAAATTAAAATTGGCCACTAATTCGGATTCTACATACTGAATAGCCAAGGTATCTAATTGTTTTTTGTCCATGATGGACCGAAGATAGTTTTTAATACATTTTAGGTATGAAAATGCTCTTTTGGCCAAACTGTTGATCACTGCCATACATGTAAACACTGCTAAAGCAATGCCTACATTTGGAAAAACTTCATTCAGATTATGGCTTTAAAAAAACATTAACTAATTTTGCTGAATTTTTTTTTAACCGTAATTATATTTTTATAACTTTTAAAGTAAATCACTCTTTTGGAAAAATTTTTTCAAGACCATTTTTATAAAATTCTTGAAGCTCTTTTGCTTTTTGAAGAATATCATCCATGCTGATTAACTTGTTTTCTATGTTCAGAAGACAATGAAATTTTTCAAAAACCAGCCCATGTCTAGAATACCCTTGTTCTAGTTTGTTTCAAAGATTTTCAAGCACTGAAAAGTAGACATAAGAGCTCGTTTGATAGGACTACACCAGCTTACACCAACGTACACCAGGAGGGCAATTCCACAAATGTGGGAATGTTATATGACTTTGCCCTAGTTTTATTTGATTATTTGTGAAATATCTCTATGGGTTTAAGTTGGTGTAAGTTAGTGTCATCCTATCAAACAGAGCTATAGGATTACACTAACTTACACTAACCTAAACTGGTAGGGATATTCCACAAATATTTAAGTTAAATTTGGCGTATCACCCTCCTGGTGTAAGTTGGTGTAGTCCTATCAAACACAGCTATATTGTTCTTAATTTTTCTCTATAAGCGTGTTATTAAATGCACACAAATCGAATAGAATTTGTCGTTGAATTCTATTCGATTTGTTTGCATTTATCGGCATTAATTTGTCGACGAATTAAGGCTGTTAAATATACCTGAATTCCCCTTGTTTCTTGTGGGTTTATAGACATGAATTTGTCGACAAATTCCTTTCAATTCTTGTGTATTCAATGACTGATTCATTAACGCTTGTAATTATCACGGTGGGATTTAAATTTCATATTTTATAACAAACTATATGGAAAGAATACAAGTTAAGGCGCATGCGCACAACCAACGAGGAGCCATAAAGTTACCTGCAAACAATGTCTCCTGTGAACACCACCTCTTTGGTTCTTTTATCTTAGTCTACATCACATACAAGGGTTCCTACATGACAGACGTGTGTATCATGTTCATAGTCAACAAAGAACATGGCTGAAGATCTTCAATTTTTTCTTTCCCTTGGTCTATAAAATTCTAAAACATTTGATCTATTTTTAATTATATGACAAAGTCAATTAAAGATTTATACAGATTGATAGCATTTTTTAAATTAATCAATACTGCTTGTGAACATTTGTTCATTTTATGAAACCATTCTAGCGGTGTATTATACAAGACAGTCATAAAAACAGATTCAAATTTACTCAGTTTTTTCTCTTAAACCTGCAGCTTTTCTACAATTCACAGGTTTTAAAAAAGTAATATTATTTTTCTATCTTAGTCAGTGCTTTCATGAATTCATTCCAACCATTGGTGAAAGCAGAGCATGCATTATGATAACTGGACCATCTTGTTCCACTAACTCTCTTCACAACTTTTTGATTGGATTGTATAACTTTTGCAATAGCAAGTCCCAACGATTAGTTGATTTCACAAAAAAACTATACAAGTCTTCTAGCTAATCGAAGAAACAGGATTCCTCAAAAATAGTTTCAACAATAGAGGATCCAACAAGGTTCAGAGAATGTGCTGCATAAGGTACATAAATTACGAATGGATTCAAGTTTGTTATCCTTGTTTTTAATCCTGTATAACATCTGGACATGTTTGGAGCAGTGTCATACGATTGTCCACGGCAATCTTACAGATTTAAATCTAATTCATTGAGAGTAGCCAGAACAGCTTCCTCCAAATCTTTTGCTTTGTGGCCAACATTTGGTATAAATTTCAAAAATCGTTTAACTGCAGTACCTTCTTCTTTTGCATGTATAAGTATGAATGACAATTCATTTGTGACTTATGTCAGGTATTGAGTCAACAATTATAGGAAAATACTTGCTTTTTTTTCACTTCTCCGATAATTGTATTTAAATATTTTAGTCCAAGTAAAGAAATAAACTTATTACAAATTGTTGAAGACGGGTAGGTATGACGTATTACGACTCGCTGGGTTTCCACGAGTTTCTATATACATCTTCAAAAAAGGATCAAATTTGGCAATAATTTCCAGGTATATTATATATTTGCCATTTGTACGAGATCTAAATTGTTCATTACTTACCTCTAAAACTGAGCCCCAGATTTCCAAGTTGCTTCACTACAACTACAACACATTGTCGAAGAACATTTTGCCAGTAATCAACTTTAATCTGCATTTGTATCAGGAGCGCTGTATCTATTCTATCAGTTTTCTTACTTCGGTGTCTGAATGCTAATTGGCAGGCAATATGCTCATGGGAATTATCGTGTTTTTTTAGAACATGGTATACATTGCTCCAATCCATGTATACCATTGTCCTAAATTTTGTAGTACCATTAAACAATTGACATGGAATACAGATATGATTAGAAGAAAAGCGCAAGTATTTTTTTGTCATGCTTTAAACATTTTGTAATTTTCTTTCAAACACAATTTTTGAAAGTGACCTGTTTGTTCAGTCGGCTTTTGCACTGCTCCTTCTTATAAAAAATTACTTCTTCATTTTTTCAAAAGAGAATCATCTCCAAAAGTCTGCTCAGTTTGGTATTCCATTTTGAGAGTTCAATTTAAATTTTGAATCCGTTCTTTCAACTTGGAATGTGTTTGCCATGGATATCAAACTGGAAATAATAATTCCATATCACCTTTACCCATCGTGTAATCAATGATGGGCATGAGAATTCTCATTCTCAGGAATTGGTATATCCATTCCTGCAAAAAATATTCCTGCAAATCAAGGTCATTGTAGTTTTTTGCTGTAATGGTGCTGAGTTACTCAGCACTAAGGCACTAATGCTCTGCATCCTTACCAAGATCCTGGGTACCAATGCATTTTTATCAGAGCCCAAAAATGTTCCCTTTTTTAAGGCATAAGTACAAAGTCTGAATCCTAGGCACCATGGTATCATAAAAGAAAACCCATCTATTCATTGTATCAGTGCCCAAATGTTCCTTTTGCATTGCATTAGTGCCACAGTCATAGGTATTATGGCAGCTAAGAATTGCTAATGAGAACACATCTATACATTAGATTAGTGCACTGATGTTAATAAATAAAAATTTATACATGAACTTTGTAGCTAGAAAGTAATATCTCCATAATTATGGTAAAAGTTCCTGTAGTTATAAAAACCTTCATTACATTTTACACTCCTTAGGCTGTGAATATTAAAGAAAAACTTTATTTATCAGAATTTTCAAATAAGTAGAACTATTGATTTTAAAAAAAGCCCCATCATAGTTGATCAAAATCTTTGTTGTATCTTTTTGATATGAATTTTATCACTCTCCAAAGGCCTCTATATATGTAGTTATAATTTATTTGTATATTCATGGTCTAAAATATTTGAAATAAGTATGTGAAGTGAGAAGGAAAAAAAACAAGGCAGTAAGGTTGGTTTTTGTTTTATTTTATTTTTTTCAATTAAAAAAACATGATTTTGTCCTAGTCAAAGAAAAATGACAAAAAGTTTTTTCTCCACTTCTTGTTTTATTTTTATAAATAATTTTAATATAACTATTTTTTTTTTTCTAATGGGAACCTTCAAAGTGAAAATTCATGAGCCTCTAATCCTATAATGCTACGCATCTAAGATATTCAATATCTGAAATCTAAGTTAATATAGAATCAGTGTACAAGCAAGTGGGTCATTTCATTTTTATAATTTTTTGTTTCTTAGATTTTTCATTTTTTCCAGTTCTACTGAATAAAAATTGATAGGGGTGGTTTTAAGATGATTTGTGTGGGGGTAGTATCCATTTTTACAATGCCTTTAGACATGTTCAGTTTTCTCAAGTTCTATGGAACAATGGGGAAGGTCTTAAAATGAAATATAAGGGCTACTATTAATTTTCAATAACAATTCCCAGCCATTCCCATTCTGGAAATATTTGCTGGGAATTCCTGCCCCAAGAATTTTTTAAATTAATTCTTTGAATTTTCTTTTATCAAATGCTTTTGTCATTATATCTGCTATTTGGTTGTGTGTTCTGATATATGAAAAATCAATTAATCTTTCATTTATAGCACCTAATAAATTGTAACATTGTATCATTAAGCTTATTAATCTTTTTTGATTTCTACCTGTGGAATACCTTGTCATGAGAGATATTCTCACCAGAAGGAAATTCAACAGAATTTAAGCGTGTTCAACCACTTCGTACATAAGTACAGGTAAGCCAAAACCAAGGCAAACACTGGCGATTTTAGAGCCGGTTTGGGTGGTTTATATACTGCTTATTTGCATGCACACAAACACGTATGTAAGATACTATGTATGTCGGTGAGGGTGGCCAGGTTGCATCATCCCCTATTGAGATAAGAGATGGCTGGCTGGTTCGTATACGAATTGTGACATCATCTTATTGTGTCACAATTCGGTACTCGTACATTACCTGCAAGTACATACAGGTAATTACGATCGAACGTATTTTGTGTATTTAACGTCACAAGGACGATTGTTTGCCTGCCCTTTGGGGCGGCGACTGTCGTCAAGTGGTCCAAGCCCCTATACCTCATACGGGAGAGTCACCACAGCTACTCCCCCAGTTTTTGTGCCGCAAAAATGATTGAAATGCGCAAGGCCTGGGGGGACGTGCGGGTTTAATGCCATTTTTGATCGGCCTCCCACTTTGCCAGGGCACTACCTACTGCAGCCCCAACACACTCGTAAGATTCCTTACGAGCCTGTGCTCGGGCCAAGTAGTTTGCCCGGCTGTCCTCTCCCCTACGCCTTGGTGGTTGGTTTTTGGTGAAGGCGTAGGGATGATGGCGGGAGTGAGGGGGCAGCGGACGTTTGAAGTGTGGCTGTCTAAGCATCAGGGA
This sequence comes from Ericerus pela, assembly GCA_011428145.1. Taxonomy (NCBI): domain Eukaryota; kingdom Metazoa; phylum Arthropoda; class Insecta; order Hemiptera; family Coccidae; genus Ericerus; species Ericerus pela. The sequence goes on from WOFM01002048.1 coordinate 58,228, forward strand.
GTTTGAATTCCCCGCTGCCAAGACAGCCATCTTTGCTTTTCATTGGCTGCCCTCTCCACCGTAAATAGGAATCTCATCGGTTCCCTGGTCTCCATTGGCTTCGGCTCTGGCATCAGGGGTTCCGTTGTCGGAGTCAGTTCCGGTGGAGTCCGGGGAGGAGAGATGATAGGTGGAAGCGGAGTCGTCATCTCCACAAGAACACTATCCACGGCTGGTGCCATGTCCATAAGGAGTTCCTCCTCAATCTGATCAAGTTCCGACTTCTGCTCCTGAATTTGCCCAGTGTTCTTGGCAACTTTCGAAACTTCTAGGTTCTTGGTTGTGTTGTGGAAGATTTGGGTTGGTAGCGACATTGGAATAGTTGTAAGGAAAACGGGGAGCCAAAAATATTGTTCAGAAAACACATCTGAGAGCTAAGACAGTTCTGAAGTGGGTGAATTTACTGCTTTTTTCGATTTACCATTACAATTCCGTTTCATTATTTTCACTTCTTCTTATCAGCATGTAGAGGGGATAGCGCTTAAAATTCTCAGCCACATGCAAGTTTTCCGGTTAAGTTCTGATCGGTTTAAGCAGAGTTATGCCTGAAATAAACTCATAGAATATTTTATTCGAATTTTATTACAAAGGAATCTCCATTTGTGACGTCACGACGTTGAGATTATCTTTGTATTTAACGGTAAACGCACGTTGCGATGTTTATTTCTGTATTGCACGTGGATTTGTTTATTCCTGTTGTTTTCTTTTTATTGGCATTCCTCGTTTGCTTATATCCGGAGTTTCTTTTGTCTCACACAGTTCCGATTTTTGTCACATATTTTTTAGCGGGTTTCAACTTACGTAGCAGATATTACTTTTTTGTGAGTAAACTTTATTTTCTTCGCATTAACCTCTCAGACATGCGAGATGGGTGGGAATTTTTGCATTTTTTACTGCCTAAGGGCCTGCCTCTTTTTCGTGGGCTTATGGGGGCCTCTGGATCAAATGTTTTAGTGGTAACATCGTCCGAAAACTTCACAGACTTTTTAATTTTTAGTGTTTTCTTGATTTGTGAATTTGTTGTTTCACATTTTTTGACAGATTCTTCCGTATTTGTTTGGGAATCTTTCTGAATATTTTCTATGTTCTCCCTTGGTATCCTTTTTATTCTTTTGTCGTCGCTTACCATGTATGCAGGCTTCAATCTGTCAATTGAAATTGTTCTAGTTCGCCTGCAATGAGTATCACAAAGTTTTTCTTATCTCGTGATACTACTTTATAAGGACCGGCGTATGGTTTCTCCAGCGCAGATCTCATTTTTTCGTCTCTAACAAATACATATGAGGTATTGGCCAAGTGTTTCGAGATGTAAATCTTGGGCTGGCCATGGCGAGCTGCCTGTTCAAGAAATTTGTTGGCATCATTTCTTATATTTTGTACTATAATTTCGGGGCTAACTTCCTTCGATTTTGTGAAGAAGTCCCCTGGAAGGCGTAGCTCTTTGCCAAATGCTAATTGCGATGCAGAATGACCTGTATTGGTTTGTAGGGCAGATCAAAGGCCTAAGAGGATGGTAGGTAGTTCTTCTACCCATCTCTTTGTATCATGTGACATGATAGAGGCTTTGAGAGCTCTATGCCATCTCTCGATTTTGCCATTGGCTTGAGGATGGTAAGCTGTGGTATGACTGTGTTGAACACCAAGCTTATTGGACAGCTCTTTAAAGAGCGAGCTCTCGAATTGGCGACCTTGGTCCGTAATTATGACTTCTGGTACGCCATACCTCACAATCCAGGTATTGTATAACCTTGCAGCTACTGTAGGAGCTGACATCTCATGTAGAGGGATTGCTTCTGGCCATCGTGTTGCCCTGTCTATTATCGTTAACAGGTATCTGTGTCCTTGAAATGGTGGCAGTGGGCCTACCAAGTCCAAGTGTACAGTTTTAAACCGCTCTGTTTGTTTGAAGGATTTGAGGGGGGAGCGAGTGTGTCTTCCTACTTTGGATTCTTGACAGTTCAGGCAACTTGGAGCCCATTTGTTGCAGTCAGACTTCATTCGTGGCCATACCAACCTTGCCAAAATCATATTAGCACTACATTTTGGCCCAGCATGTGGCAGATTATGTACACTTTTGAAAGCCAACCTGCAATATTTTACCTGGTAGAAATGGCCTATTCTTACCTGTACTGATGTCACATGTTAATGAAACATCAGTACCGGGAATTTTTTGCTGTCTCAATTTGAGAGTAGTATCATCATTCGATAACAACTCTTGCAATTCTGCATCCTTAAGCTGTGCTTTAGCTATTTCAGCATAAGGTAATTGGACAGGAGTTGAGATAGCTTCGATTCTACTCAAGGCATCAGCTGGAGTGTTAAGTTCTCCACTTATATACTGAATGTCGGTAGTCAATTGACCAATATAGTCTAATTGTCGTGCTCTTCTTGGCGATGCTGGTTCTGCTTTTTGTGTGAAGGCATATGTTAGGGGTTTATGGTCAGTATATACAGAAAAACATCTACCCTCTAATTGGTGCCTGAAATGCTTCAACGCAGAAAAAATTCCGAGCAATTCCCTATCGTATGTGCTATAGTTCTTTTCTGTTTTTGAGAGCTTCCTCAAGAAGAAAGCTAGCGGTAACTTCTTGTTGTCTTTATCAAGTTGGTACAGGGTTGCACCAATAGCAAAATCAGATGCATCGGTACTCACGCATAACGGCAGAGTTTCGTCTGGATGAGCCAATAGAGTTGCATTTGCCAGTGTATCTTTGATTTTCTCAAAGGCCTGTTCGGCTGAGTTTTGTCTTTCTTTTTACTTGTCTTAATTAGTGCAAACAGCTTACTTTGTTCGGCTGCTGCATTCTTCATGCAACATCTATAGAAGTTCACCATCCCCAAGAAACGCCCAAGTTCAGCGACATTTGAGGGCTTTGGGAAATTCAATATTGGCTCTACCTTGGTCTTCAATGGGGAAATGCCTTTGGTCGAGACTTTGTAGCTGAGGAAGTCAATTTCAGTCTGTGCATATAAGCTTTTGCCTATGTTGATAGTAAGCCCGGCAGCGTGTATACACTGTACAACGGCTCTTACATTCTCCTCGTGCTGATGCTCACCCCCTTCAGAGCAAATGCAAATATCATCCAAGTATGCATATGCAAACGGCAATCCCCTAAACAGTCCATTGATAAATCTCTGGAAAGTTTGTGCTGAGTTGCGAAGTCCAAACTGTATTCGAAGGTATTTGATAGTCCAAAGGGGGTTATAACCGCTGTCTTTGGTACATCCTGGTCAGCCATAGGAATTTGGTGGAATGCCCAGTTGATGTCTATTTTGGTGAACATTGTTTTACCCTTCATATTCGCGTTGAAGTCCATTATATTGGCGACTGGGTAGTGATCAGGAACTGTTATGGCATTTAAGGCCCTGTAGTCTCCAACAATTCGCCACTCTCCACTTGCTTTTCTGGTCATGTGGATAGGGGAGCTCCATGAGCTTTTCGAGGGGCGACATACACCCTCCTCGACGATGGGATGGAAGTACTGTCGTGCTGCTTTGAGTTTGTCAGGCAGTAACCTTCGTGCTCTAGCATGGCAAGGCGGTCCTTTAGTCTCTATGTAATGAACAGTGTCATGTTTATAGGTAGGATGCCTGCAAATTGATGGTTGGGTGACTCCAGGATAGTCAGACAGGATCCATAAGAGTTGTCTGTCAACTTTGGTACAGCTGGATATATTTGTGTCCAGTCTGTAAGCTAGCGTTTTGCCATCCACACAATGTTTAGATTCACTATCGATCTATTTGCCATTTTTGAGGTCAATGATCAGGCCAAAATGTGCAAGGAAATCTGCACACAGGATCGGGTTTGGAACATCTGCAACTGTGAAGGACCACGTCATGATTTTCTTGAGTTCGATGTCAACTTTGCTGGTTTCTAGTCCGTAAGCTGGAAGGTTTTGACCATTCACAGTATGGAGATAGTATTTCGGAGGGAGTACTTTTTGGGTTTTGTTGACTGGCAATATGCTCAGGTCTGCTCCCAAGTCAATTAAGTACCTTCTCCTGTTCGTCCTGTCCTTAATGAACAGACGGCATGAGTATTTTTCTGAGGGGTCTTTGGCCGCATAGATGGCCCCTCGTTCTAGTTTGACGCCTCCTTGGTATAGGATTTGCCCCACCATCTGCATCTGTTGTTACATTTGGTAGCCTCTGCGCCAAACCAGTTATGGAAAAAGCAACTTTTATCATCCCAATTTCGAGACTGATTTTTGGGAGATGATGTTCTTGGGGGAGTTGAACTCTGACCCCTGTTACTGGAACTAGATCTGTGGTCTCTGGACCAGGACTGTCGTCCTTTGCTATTGCCACTGTTGTTGTTGTTGCTTCTACTTTTAGATCTTTGTCGTCACCAGCTACTATTGGATTTCGTGGAGTTTGGCCTTTGTTCCTTTTTACTTCATCAGTCAACTGAGCTATTTGAGCTCGAAGTTGAGTGATCTCTCCAGTCTCTGCAGATACTGCACTGACCACGGGCTTTGACCTGGTGTATTCGAGCGCATTATCTGCTGATTTTGCAAGGAAGTCCAAGTCTGCGGATGTGTTTATCACGGTTGAACCTACGGCGGATAGGCATTGCACAACACTTTGGGGAAGTTGTTTGCAAAATTGATTGCCTATGACAGAAGGGGCTACGATGTTATAAGCCTTCTGCCTCAATTTTGCCATGAAGATTGAGGGTTTGTCGTCCCCCATCTTCATACCACCCATCACATCATCAATGATTTGGTTTTTAGTTTTACCAAACACATTCCTTATCTTCTTGACAAACCAGGCATATTTATCCTCTTCTGTCAAAGGGCATTCCATGATGTCTGGAATGTGGCAGATTATCTGTGGGGGCATGCCTCCACAGATGTGTAGATACCGCTGGTTCAGGGTTATATTCTCCGTCTTGAACCTGCCTTCTAATAGGGTCAGCCATAATTCTACCTCATTGGGCTAAAATTCTGGAATCTCTATCCTTCGTCTGTAGAAGCTGGGGTTCTGTCCTGGCTGTAGCTGCAAAAGCTGCATAATTTGTGCCAAGACTTCAGGTGTCAGCTGTGGCTGAGCACTTCCTCCTTGCGATGGTTGTGGGTTTTCATTTCCATTGGATGGTGGGACCATTGCTATGTCTTTCTGATGACAACCGTATTCCACAGAACTACTTCCTTCCTTGCAGATTGAAAACACTGGCTCCTGTGTTTGTAGGACAGGTGTTTTCAGGTCTGAACTTTGGCTTAAAGTTCGACCACTTCTCAACGTTTTTACCTCTAGTTGATCTTTATTTATTGCAGCTCCCAGTCGTGCTAATTCTGGGAGTTGAGGGCCTTCTTCAGTATTTGATAAATTCTTAGAGTGTTGAGTTGAAGTCAAGGGGGTTGGGGGATGAGTTCAAACTTCTTCCTCCAGGCCTACTGTCTTGTTTCTCTTTGTTTATATATTTTAAAGAGAGGGGTGTAAGTTCCCACTTCAGCAGACTCTACTTCAACAACCTAAAAAGGTGTCTTGGTCTGCAAAAAAAATTTTTGTATGTACCGAGCAAGCGAGTATCTCGCCAGCACACTGCGCCAAATTTTTGTAAAAGCGCAACGCACCTAAAAACACCTCACGACGTAGCCAAAAATCATGTCGAGGTCACCACTGTGGAATACCTTGTCGTGAGAGATATTCTCACCAGAAGGAAATTCAACAGAATTTAAGCGTGTTCAACCACTTTGTACATAAGTACTGGTAAGCCAAAACCAAGGCAAACACTGGTGATTTTAGAGCTGGTTTGGGTGGTTTATATACCGCTTATTTGCACCCACACAAACACACGTACTTAAGATAATATGTACGTCAGTGAGGGTGGCCAGGTCGCATCATCCCCTATTGAGATAAGAGATGGCTGGCTGGTTCGTGTACGAATTGTGACATCATCTTATTGTGTCACGATTCGGTACTCGTACATTACCTGCAAGTACGTACAAGTAATTACGATCGAACGTATTTTGTGTATTTAACGTCACAAGGATGATTGTATGCCTGCCCTTTGGTCCGGCGACTGTTGTCAAGGGGTCTGAGCCCCTATACCTCATACTGGAGAGTCCCCACACTACCCATTATGATTTTTATCATCTAAATATTGTCCTCAAATATTTGTATAGGATTAAACAAATCATTAAATAAGTTGGTTAAATACCAAGTGACTTTTATATCATGAAGAGTGTAATGAAAAGCTGTTATTTCTACTGCTGTTGACAAAGCAGCCATTATGTTTCGAGGATGTATCCCCCAATTAATTAAGTCTCTATTGATGTATATTGAATATCCTGTTATAGAGTGGCCCTTTTCTACATAATTAATATCTATTGGTTCTTCATCTATTCCTGGTGCATAGGATACATCTAGGCATGTTTTTGCATTTTCTTCATTACTTTTGAATACAAATTTATAATTTATAGTGGCTTTGAGATACCTAATTATTCTTTTTTAACATAATTTTTTGTAGTATTATCTGAACAATTTTGTATTCTAGATAAGTAATTCACTGGGAAAGCTGTATCAGGTCTTGTATGCCTTGAAATGTATAGTAAAGCACCTATCATTTCCCTAAATTCTTTATCATCTATCCCTTGTTTTGGTTTGGTAATTTGTAAGAATGTTTCTGTCCAGGTTTGACTTGGATTAGCTTGATCTAAATTATATTGTCTTAAGTTGTTTTTTAATGGGGTACCGGACATGATTTTCAGTAAACATATTTTCAAATTCTTTAAAAAAATAAAAAATATCAGTGAAAACCGCATTAAAATTGGTTGGATAGAATGGGATAAAATGAATGGTAAATTTGAGTTGTCAAAAAACGTGATATTTTCTGAGCAGTGGGTGTGATGTCATAGAATTGACACATCAGCAAACTTTTCACCTCTTTCACAGGTTTCTCATTCATTCATTCCTCACTCTCCTGTGTTTGTACATTGGTTTAGTTAAGCTCATCAATTTAGAAAGTTCATGGTGACTGTGAGGGAGGGGATAAAAGGATGTCCACTTGCACCCCCCACTCCCTTATTTATAGACAAATTCAAAACATTGAAAAACAATAAAAACTAAGAAAATCAAAAACCAATTACTCCTTATTTGTTTTTATATTAGAGCATAGCCTTGGAAAAAATTTTTGGTGGTGCCTGAGGAGTTATTTACTTTGAGGGCTGAGTTCATATTTGCAACCCATTTTTAGATTTAACCCTTCATTTAGCCCCCTGTAGCCCAAGAAATGGAATTAAGATAATATTCTTGGATATTATTGAATGATACATCGATAATATTGTTTTTTAAGGCTCTGAGTTTACATTTATAATCCATTTTTAGATTGAACCCCTCCTTGGCCCCCTATGACCCCAAACAGGGGGTTAAGATTATATTCTTTGATATTATTGAGTGATATATCATTAATAATGTTTTCTGAGGTTCTGGGTTTAGATTTTCAATCCATTTTTTATCAAACCCCTTATTGAGCCCCCTGTGACCCCAAACAGGGGGTTGAGATACTATGCTTAGATATTATTGAGTGATATATCATTAATAATATTTTTTGAGGTGCTGAGTTTATATTTGCAATCCATTTTTGATCAAATCCATTATTGAGCCCCCTGTGACCCTAAACAGGGGGTTCAAATAAAATTCTTAGATATTATTGAGTGATACACAATAAATAATGTTTTTTGAGGCACTGAGATTATATTTACAATCCATTTTTAGATTGAACCACTTTTTTTCTTCCTGTGGTCCCAAAAAAGGGATTGCAATTATATCTTCACTTATTATTGAGTGATTTATTAGGTATTGGATGCCCATGTTTTTTGAGACCAACAAAAAACAACAAAATTCAGTAAAACCACTTGCCCAACTTACTTGTAAGAAAAATAAGATTTTTGTATATGTACTCAGAAACTTGTAAAACATTATAAACAATATATCACACAAGAAAATGTGAAAAGTCAAAATTAGCTACTTATATCTGAACCACTTTGGATCACATGAAAATGAGTTGTATGAAGAAATACATGTCAAAATAAAACTTCAAGTCAAAAAAAATTACCAATAATGTATAACACAATATAATAGAGAAATTCAAAATTAGCCCCTTTCAGAGCTCCTGTGGGATCACATAATGGGTAAAATTAAGAAATTACGTCAAATTTAAAATCAGCAGCTAAAAAACTATTACAAATGATGTATTACACTACAAAATATTAAAAGTCAAAATTTCCCCTTGGGCGTCAAAAATGAATCAAATGAATAAAATAATGTCAAATTTGAACTTATTGCCTCAAGAAACATTACAAATGATGTATTACATAATAATATGTAAAAAAACAAAATTGGGCACTTTTATGATCCCTTGGGGTCAAAAAATTGATCAAATTGAAAAATTATTGACAAATTTGAACTCAGCACCTCAAGAAACATTACAAATGATGTATTTCCTAACAAAATGAAAAAAAAAAACAAAATTGGGCACTTTTATGAGTCCCTTGGGGTCAAAATATTGATCAAATTAAAAAACTTAAGGTCCAGTTTGAACTCAGTACCTCAAAAAATATTTTTTTAAAGCATAAACAAACACCTTTGTGTTGATTTGGATAATTTCAGTGTATAAATGTTGAATGTTCCAAGAAAATGAATTTTTGGCTCATATCTGCTGCCCCTTTCTTATTTTTGGGATTTCAAAAAAAAAGAAAAAATTAGATGTGATATTCAAGCACCCTTATACCAATTTTCAACCTTCTACCTCAGTGGGAAGTACAAAAAATAAATACAGATAGAAATCCAAACTTATTGAATCTTATTTACTTAGGTGATAATTTAGACTTTGAGCTTTCTGTGCCAAAAGTTTTCTTGGGTCCTGAAATGAAATGTGCGTCCACCCTTGCTTCAAAGTCATTTTTTAAAGTCAATTTTGTTCAGTAAATTTTCACCAAAAACCTACTTAAAAATGAAGTATTAATGAGATGTATTGAAACCAGCAACCTCTGATAATGCAAAATACAAAGATATCAATTCTATGACATCACAACAACAGGGTGCTCATTGAGGTACTGTTTTTGGTACAGTGCAACTTTGACATCTTATATCTTCCTTTCTATTTAATATTTTTCAAAAAAAATTTCAGAACCTTCATTCACAGGCTTTAGACTATCTCTCCCATTAATTTTAAGTAATTCTGAGAGTCATGTCCGGTACCCTATTTCTAATTTTTGTGATAATTTTATTGTATTATCATTATTATTATCTTTGTCTATTTCAAAACCCACAAAAAATTTTGGTTCATAATTTTTTTCATATAAAGTCTATTTTGAAATTTTTTACTTAGATCATTTATCCATGCTTAGTTATTTGTGGTTAATAACGTGTCATCAACATAAATTATTAAAAATGCCATGTTTCCTCATCTGTTTTTTTTTTTATATACATATCTATTAAATTTCACTGGTTTATAACCTATTTTGTTTATGAATTGGTTTAATAATTTTAATCAATTTCTTGAAGATGTTTTATAGGTTTTAATAATTGTAAACAATTTTTATTTTCATTTTCGTATTCTTTTGGTATTGTTAAATAAATTGGGGTTTTTAGATCAGAATTATAAGAAGGTGTTTTTACATCGTATTGAATTAGGTACCCACATTTATCCAACAAAAGGAATTGAGCATGAAAAATCACTGATATTTCTGCTTTGTTAAAGGTTTTAAAATATGACAAGTTTTGGCATTGATTTTAGTTTAAGTATGAATATAATTTTAACTAAAATAATGGAAAATTACAAAAAAATTACATTTTTTACATAAAAAATTATGTTTTTTATATGAAAAATTACATTATTTATGATGGGATTTTATTATATTATAATACTAATTTCATTTATAGAAACCTATTTTTGAATTTTTCCAAGTTTTCTGACAAAGAAATGACTAATTTTGAGAAGTAATTTGGAGAAATCTCAGTAAATTTAGTGACAATTTTATCTTCTTCAACACTAATTAGCCCAGAAATTGTAATTTCAAATGACTCTAGAGTAACAGTACTATAAAAAGTTTGGAAGGATGGAAAATTGGTTACATCTATATCGATACCTTGAATTCTTCCCCCTTCAAAGTGATTAAATAAAGTTTCAAAATCATTCTCAGAAATGATCATTAAACCTAAAACATTCGTGTTACAATTTGCTTCAAATTTCATTGAAAATTTTGAAAAAAGGTTGAGTTAAAAGAAAAGAGGTTTGTTAATTTTGAGTGTATGAGATTGAAACTAACTGAGAAGCAATTATTTCCCCCAAAAGTTTACGTACACAACAATGAAATGCAAATAAGATACAAAATATTAAATATATATGATATTACCAAATTAGTTTTTCAATTTGTTTTCTTCTTTGTTGTAGCTTTCCTCCACGTTGAAATTGATGTTTTCCAGAGATGCAAGATGAAGTTCCACGTTGAATTTTGCACGATGTTGAGCCTGAAAAAGTTAAAGATGAATTTGCTTGAAGACTTACGTAGTTTCAGCAATCACCAAATCATTGAACTTTCACTTCCTGTCGTTGGATTTTTTCTATGTTTCAGCTTCCTCATTTACAGATGTTAATTTTCAGCAGCCTAAGTCAGGGTTGCGTAAAAAAAATAAAAGATTAAGATTTTGATGAATTAAATCGGTGTTATACAACTTGTTTTCCAGTTTTAATTTCTCGCCATGATGATCATCAGTGGAATTGATCAAGTTCCAATTCTTGAACCAAGTTGAACTGCTCAAACGACTGACACTTCAAAATTCAAACAGCAAAAAATAGCAATCGTCGAATCATTCAACTCTCCGTCGAATTTTCACGAATAAAAAGATTTAAAACTTGAAAAAAAATCACCAGTATCATATCAATTGAATCAAGTTAACTTTGGAGAAAAAAAATTCACAAGAAAAAACCACATTCTGCTAACATGTGAGGATAATATTTAACTGTGGATCGTGTTTTCAAGTAAATTAAAGAAACATGTTACAGCAACATTTAATGGATGATCAAAGAACAGTCAAAAGTACAGTTGAAGGTAAACAAGTTTACTTCTAACTGAATATCTGATGCCCATATTCACAAACGTCACTTTAACCTCCCCTCATTTAAACTTCACTTTAAAATTGCTTTTGGCATAATTTTGTACTTTAAGAGTGTGGTGACATTTTATTTTTACATTGGAACTCTCATAAGAAATACAATGGTTCCACATTTTTAAGTATGAAATTGTGCAAAAAAAATTTTTTAAATGAAATTTAAGTGAAGGGAGGTTAAAGTAACGTCTGTGAATATGGGCCTGAATGGAGGAAAATCTCTCAACGTTCATTTGTTTATAAACACTGGCATACAAAGTACCTCATTTTTACACTGATTTCCGATTCTGATTGGTCGGTGTGTTCAGTCTAGGGTACTTTGTACGCCAACACGCGGCATTTATAGTCTGGATACTCAACCCTATGTTAAAACTTTTCCGTGTCGTCTCCATCATCATGTTCTCAAAGGGTTCTCCTGTTTCTCCACCAAGCTGCCCTCCTCCTTGGCCTTTTCTTGGCTCATCCATTATCTCGATCTTGATACTGGATGGTCTTTGTTTTTTCTGAATTTATTGTCTTAATAGTTCTTTTTTGGTGCTTTTTGTAAATTTTACTTCTTGAATTTGGACTTGTCAGTTGACATTTAACTTCTTTGTATTCGCTCTCTCTTGTGAATTGTGTATTCTTTTAGCGTGAAAGTATCAAAATTGTTTTCTTCATCGAGTATAAAATATATAAATTTAATTGTTTGTCAGTTACTTCAATAATTTCAAAATATATTTTTATTAGTACTTGAAAATTACGATGTAGGTTCTTATATTATTGTGTAAATTCTTGCGGTAGTTTTCTTCGTTTTAATTTTAATCTGTCTGGTTTCTGCTACTATCAGTAAGTTCGTAAGAAGACCACTCATTTATCCTTGAGTTATTCATGTCTTAAATTTAATGATAATTCTTAACTCAATTTTATATAAACGAATTATATATCTCGTATTTGTTTGACATTCAGATTTTTATCTTTAGCACAGTCCAGTAACCGTGTATTTTTTATTTATTTTTCAGTTTTGTGAAATGGATCTCGAGAATACAGGAAGCAATAACGAAAATGAAATTCTATGTGTGTCTATGGATCTGAATGATTTTGCTATGCCTAGTGATATCAGCAGTACTGATTCTGATAATTCTGCTAATGAAGGTACAGATTCGAATTGTGACTATGAATTACTGCAAACGACCTCGACAATAGATCCGATAGAATCAAATATAAAATCAGAAGACGAAATGATGATTATGAGTAGTCTAAAATTGTCCGATTGTGACATTAATGGTTCAGACAGAGGCGTGCAGTCTGAACAAGTATTGGAATCAACAACACCTATTGAATTTGACAGTTTAGAATGCATTGTATCAAAAAACGTGTTGGACGACTGGCATATGGTGAACCAGTGTGTTGAAAAATACGATTTTAGCGATGATGACAGCATAGTTATACTTGAACGTGAATTTGTCAGACCAAGTTATGCCCTGACGAAAATTGGTAGGTAAATTTTTCTACATTTCTTTTGTTCAGTAACTTTTTCTTTATGTCATGCGTTGTTGAGGATATTTAGCTGTTTTAGGCAGGTTTTAATACTCGCTGTTTTCGAGTTAATCAAGCGATTCTTCTATAATTTTCAGGTAATCAAGGCGATATTGATGTCCAAAATTTGGAAGAAATGACTACCAGTTTGATAACAGTGGATAAGCATGTTCAGACAAATGACGATGTCGTAACAAATCCGTCGCTGGAATTACCAACATTAGAACCCTCAGAAGCTGTGGAGCAAAGCATTCCTTCTCATGAATCGAATATTCACCCGTGGATAGTTGATTGTTTGTCGGCAGTAGCCGTTTTCACTAGTCTCATTTTTCTGTTTTATTCTGCAGGTGAGGTTGGAATAATTTTTATTTCTTTAAAGCCGATAATTTGGTACCGTTATAGTAACTTTAACAAAAAAGTTCATCTTCAGACATTTCATTCAATTTCTTGACTTGATTGAAAAATCGAATAACTCATGTGGTATAACGTAACTCGATGCCTTAAGTATCTTCCAAAAATTTCTCGAAAGGGAATTTCCGTTCCCTACTTAATCGAAAATTTTTCCTACGCCGATTTTATTTGAATTATTTTTCGCACTTGCGGTTGTATATTGTTTTATATAAACGTGGACTTTCCTCTAGTGCTTAAATGTGATTTTCAATTTTTCCGCTGAACATTTTCGTAGAAATTACATGTGCTTTTTGTTTTTTCGATTGTGATCGGTCCAGGTTTTCTTGTCTGTTTTCTTTTTACCGATTGCATACGGAAGAGGTTATAATATGTTTGGTATGTTTATCTCCGGAACTAACGGAATTTCGTTCGCTCAGAACAAGACGCGTGTTACTTTATAAAGATTTTAATGAAAATAGGTTTAAAATGTTCTTGACCATCCGAAGAATGTCCTTGGCTATTCATATTTGAAAATTAAAAAATTAGAAGGGTGTAATTGAAGAAAATGAGAATTTAAAGATCGAGAAAGTTATTGTCATAAATTTGGGCATATCCATCAGTGAGAGCTTCTCATTCAGATTAACGCAGTTTTTTATTTTCTGTTTTTTTTTGTTTTTTTTTTTTTTTAAATTAAATTTATTTTAATATCTCCTTCGTGGTGAATTTTGAAGTGGAGATATAAACACTTATTTCTTTCGAAAACCGGTTTGACAAGTTTCTTAGAAAGAATTTTATTTTTTGAAAAACTCTGAGGTATGAGGGAATATTTGCTATTCCGTTTCGACTTCCAATTCGTTTGGAAGAAGTTTGTAAAGTTGGACAGCCTCAGTCTTCAAGGTCAAGTCTTCCTTGCGGTCCTAAATTATTTTCTCGTTTTCAGCAAGTATTGAACTTTCTTAGTGTAATACTTGCTTTACTCGTTAGTTTTTGCTTTCCTTGAAATGCTACGTTATCTCATTTATAATACTAACTCATTGAAAATGCAAAAAATATCAATGTATTAGTGTTTCAGGCCAAAATCGAGCATATTTTTACTGTAAGTAGGCCTTATAGGCTCTTGAAATTGATAGTTTCATGCCCGTATACGATTTATTTTGTAAATTTAAGTAGTTTTGGCCTGTAAAATAAATAGTTTAGTTGCATAGAAAATCTGTCGAAAAAAGTGTCACATTCGATGCACACTACTAATTTTTAATGGCAATAGAGGCTTGAAAAGTATAATTCATAAAGTTTAAAAATAATTTTAGATACTTTCGGTTCTGTAGGGTTGAGGTGGTGATGTGTAAAACTTTTTAAAATTTCTGGATTTTAACTGAATTAAATTTGGACAATTCGCTGCGAAATTCAAAGGTGCTCATTGTTGAAGAAAATAACTCTCTTAAATGTGATTATTATGCAAGACGTTATAAGATGCCTTCGAATTATTTATCTCCAGTACTGAAAGGGTTACAAGAGTTCAAAATTAGATATTCACAATTTTTTTGTCCGAGTTTCATGATTTAATCGTCAGGTTTCTGCAGTTTCTTCCATGTTTTTCGCTGTTTCTTTGACGCATTCAGTTTGAATCTGAAGAATTTATCTATTTGGGTTCAGATTCCTTTGTAGAATTTCAGTTGAAATATGTGGAATCACTCTTCGTGTAAACAACCCTGCTTCATTTTCAGTTGCATTTCAAGTAGGTTTTCCTTAGAAAATCTTATTACGCTTGGTGCGGTATTAGCCCCCAGGGTTGGATGGTGGGTACGTTTTTTGTTTCATGACTTCAGGAAAATCTTTTTTATATATATATAGACAAATAGATATGTCAATTTCTTGTTCCCACAGTACAGGTTTACAAAATTTGGTACTACCATTTGTACTGGGCCAAGGACCAGACTTATATTGATGTTGGTGCGGATCGGCCGGATGGTAGTTTTGGTACTACCATTTTTGTTTTTATTTTGGCTATAAAATGCTCAATTTTACACCAATATTCACGGAATGCGGAATAAATATTTATTTTAATTCATTGTTATACGCTACCAATTTTGGCACAGATCAGCTCGACGGTACTTCCAGCACCAATATTCTTTTTTTTATATTGGTCATAAAATGTGGAATTTTGGAATTATATGAACAAAATTTGAAACGAATGCTCATTATAATTTATTGCAGCATGCTACAAATTTTGGTGTGAATTGACCAAACGGTACTTCCGGTAAAGCTTTTTTTCTTCTTTTTACCCAGTTTGCTTGCAAACGAGATATTAAAATTGACTTCATGGAAGTATTAGGGGTGGGGATGATGAAAATTATCCGTTTCGTGAGAATAGAAAACAGTTGGTATCATTTTTTCATTTTGACTAATTTTTTATGCGCGTGCGCAAACACACACATATCCACGTAGGTACATACGTACGTACGTATGTATGTATCATCCAAAATTTTATGTTCACAGTTCTGAGAAAACTACTGGATAGATAGGGCTGAAATTTTCACAATAAACTTTCCTCATGTTGATGCAAGTTTCTGTGAAGTTTGGTGGCTATTAATTCAGTAGTTTCTGAGAAAACTGAAAAAGAAAAATTTCTGGACAAAATTTTGTGTTTACAGTTTCAAGAAAACTATCTGACAGATACGGCTGAAATTTTTACAAAAGATAGCTATTGTATGGGAGCAGGTTTGAAAGAAGTTTGGTGTTCATTGGTTTAGTAGTTTTTGAAAAAACTGGAAACAAAAAACCTCTGGAAAAGCACTTTTTACCGATAGAACATCGATACATCGATATTTTTGTTGAAGATATGGTTGATTGTCGATAGTTTTTTGTAATTTCTTAATCTGAAACTAGCAATGAAATATCGATCATTATCGATATAAATATCAAGCAAATTGGGTTTTCTAGCAAAGCATTGTTGTGGTAGAGTTTTTTTCCTAATTTGCATGAACTTTTCTTTTTACAAAAATTAACCACATGTTCATGTTTTCTTTTTTTTTTATTTCATAACTTTATAATACTTCTTTGGTTTTATTTGAAATTATATGATTATTTACCATACTTTATCATCTTAATTAATTTTTCATTTCAAGAAATAATCTTTTTAAATTTCACATTATCTAATATTTTTTGTAAGCAGCTAACAAATTTCGTACTATGTAAAGTTACAGACAATTAATGTGATCATCAAAATTCATAATTCTTTTTCTCGAAACCTACTTTTTTTTAGCGAGGCTTGCTGCGCTACAGTTTTTCTGATTAGTTTTCCTTTTTCGAAGGATTCCTTTGCGATGTAAATGAACATTTTAATTTTTTGTCTAATTTTGTAATGAAGCTGTTAGTATTCTCCCATCAATGATTCATTATCGTTTCCATCAACAGCCGTTATTTTCCAATTATGGGAAGGGGTGACAAAGGAGACAAATAAATTCCAGATTCTGATAATGTTATGAAAGAAATCTGAGAATAATTGCCCACCTAAAGAATTTTCATCTGATTTGAATCGAGTGCTACTGAGGGAGCGTGTTGCTTTAATGATTAAAGTTTCATTGCATTCTCACACGATTTTATCATTTATTTATTTTTTCTTTGGTTTATTTTCAGCTTTTATATTTAAGGAATTCGGTTATCTTGCTTCAAAACCCACTAGCGATGAGGCAAATGATGCTGTGATGGGTAAGTATTTGTTTGATTATTGTTTTAATTAGATAATATTTTATAGCCTTCACAATAATTTCCATTGGCTTGTCGAGGATTGGTTCTAAGATTTTTTTCAGGGAGAAAAGGGTTTCAGATGTAAATCCAATTCGTATTTTTTATCTTATTCTTTCCAGACTTCTCTCATCTAGAAATTCCTCCCCTTTCTCTCCATCTTGTTACCAAAAAATAGGTTCAGTCGTACTTTGATTTTTTTTTTTTTTTGTCACGTGTTGTTAAATCCAAAAACTTCCATTGCCATCGGCTTAGGACTTAACTATTTCATCGAAAATGGAATTTTTCTAATCTGTCGATTAAAACGTTATCATTTTATTGATGAAGCCTATATCGAATTTATGATGTGATCATTATTCTTACCTGATAACGCGATACAACATTTGTTTTCATGTTTTGAATGTTATTCTAGCTTGTTGAAAATTTTGTAGTCTGAAAAATTCTTCTAGAAGTGAAATCTATTGAAGAAAAATTGGCATTGGGTTCATGTTCTTTCTTCGTACTTTTATTCTTCATAATGCAGTCCTTTATTTTAATTTATTGTTTCTTGTTTTTTATTTATTTTTTGTTTTGCAGACTTTATGGTGCATGTTGTGCGTGACTTCAATGCTAGGATGGAAGAATTACAGAGAAACATGGGTAACTTTACCCATTCTTTCTATTCTCTTTTTAATTTCTTCACTTGGTTGTAAGATACTTCGTATTTTTGAGAATTGAGATTCTTTTAAATTCCATGAACTAACAGATTTTCCTTCTGTCAGTCGAGTTTTAGAAGATTAGAATTTTTTTTCTCTCGAAAAAACTCCTAATCGTCAAAACATTCGGCGCTCTTTCATTTGACATAATTTTCGTGTCGATAATTATCGAAAACTCGAAAAGAAAAAAGAGGAGTTATATTGAATTAGCTCTTCTTTACTTTTATTGCTCTTTTCTTTGAAAATTTAAACTTTAAAAAATTGTCGCTTTTCGATTGTTACTCAATTTCAAATTTTCAACTGTTAATTCATGATATTATAATTTCAGATTATATCGCTGAAACTCGTAAACATAATTATGATTTGGATTCCAATAAGCCTGAAGAATTGAAAGGTATCTATACTTTTTGATGCATAATGAGATGAAGGAAAATTGTAAATTTATTGTTCCACAAACATTTTTAAATGATCGGAATTAGTGAAATTTTGGCACGGAAACTTCTTAAATATGTGTCTGTTATATTGATAATGCTAAAAAAATACGGATCGTTTTCATTCAACATGTCCTTTTAACCATGTTCCGTTTTTTCTCATATTTTGGCTTCGATCAAAACATTTGTTGTTATTGTTCCATTGTTTCTGCGCTGAAATTCTTAGAATTATTTCGAGTTTTCATGAAACTCACGCTGGCATTATTTTACTTACAGAGTACCTCAGGCAAGATCTCGCCGCCATGAATACGTTTTTCGATCGTTATCGCGAGGACGGTAAACGCGTATTCGCCAACAACAAAGTGCTGTACCAGCAAATCGAAATGCTGCGCGATAACGTGTACATTCTAAACGTGCACGATTTCATTCGCAGCTGTCCGGAGCAATCGTTGTTACCAAAATCGATTTTCAAACTGCTGTCGGATGTCGAACGTATTGCGCCTTGCGATGCGTCCGCTGCCGTCGCCGAAGACCGACTCCCTCTCCCATGTCGAGATCACAATCAAAAAGTGAACTTAATTTTCCACCGCAACCACCTTGTCTCTGTGAATCTGCACTCGGAGGTATTCTACGAAAAAGTGAGCCGTCGGCTCGAGGGCGACGAAAACGCCCATTTAGGCGTCGCTGCGGCTGCCGATAACGCCAAAGAGTCGAACGCTGCTGCTGGCACTTTCGTCCAGGATTGCGATAATTTCAGTAAGAATTATCGCTCGAATTTCTGTACGGAATCGAACTCAGCCGATTGTAGTGCGAGGGGCGGTGCAATCGAGCACGATGAAACCGATACACACACATGTTCACGCGCAAAACCTGAGCCGCAATCTGTGGACACCGTTCCCACTGCCAACGATAATTTGCTCCCCACCAAGGCAGGCGTATCGCCGCTGCCATCGACGCCCAAAAATGGAGTGGATGCCGAAAGTAGCGAGGCCAAAGCTTTGAAAATGGTCCATGAGTTCAAAACGTTGATTAAGAAATTCAAAAACGAATTCGAACACTTCTATACGCTGTGCATGGAGGCGGAAGAAAGCGTGGCTGCGGAACAAAGTCCGTCTAAAGACAACGGCGACGCTGGCGCTGAAACTGCTGATAAAGCTGACGCGTCGTTCTCTTCTTCGGCCAACGAAACGTCGACGGATGACGTTAACCCGTCGGAAGATGCTGCCTCGTTGTCTCCGGATGACCACGACGAGGATGATGATGAAGAGCGGACGAAACCCATCAGCGGCGATTGGTTTTTCAACCTGAACGAGGCACGCGCCGAACTGCGTCGTTACTACGAGAAGACCGTCAGTGGCGATTGGATTTTGAAGCTGGGCAAAGCACGAGAGAAGTTGCGGCAGCGATTCGGCGAGTACAAACGGAAATTCATGAAAAAGGTTCGCTCGTCGTCATCCTCTTCCTCCTCTAAAGAACGGAAAAACAAGACAAAAGAAGGCAAACGGTGGACATCCACTTCCGAACATCTCAAAGATAACCTGAAAAAGTTTTCGTCCAAGTGGAAGACGCAATTTAAGCGCATGAAGGACGGTTTCGTGCACAACTACAATAAATACGTTCCTTCGAGTTGGCAATTCGATGCCAATAATGGGTGGTTCTATTCGTAACGAGGGTGCTATTTTCTGTTTTTATTTTTATTTTTTTTGTTTACATGTGCCGTTTACGTGACACCTTTCCGAACGAAGAGAAACGTAATTTTGTGATTTTTAATTATCCTCCTCGCCAATTTATCCTCGTTCCCATTTTTTATTCTTTCGTTTAATGATTTCCCTTAGTCTGTATGTTTTTCGCTGTCTCTTTTTCTATTTTCAAGTAATTGGAAGTGTGCGTAAATTTTGTATATATCCTTGGTTTTATTGTTTATTCAGTTTTTTTCTTTTCCCTAAATCCAGGTACACACTTAGCGATATGCGTGTTGCGAATGTTTGTAATGAATGTACTGACGAAATTAATGTCGAAAATATTATGACGTAATTGATTTTCTCCCTCTCTTTTTTTTCGTTTTCAAATTGAATTATTTCTATTGATGTATTATTGTGCTATGTACCTGAACGAACTTCCTGTTGGTCTCGATTATTTTTACCGGATGACTGATCACTTCTTGTTCAGAATTCAATTTTATCTTATTATGCTGTACTGTAGTTAATGATGGCAACGCATGAAATGACGTTTGTCATTGCACGCGATCTTGTTGAGTCCTTGCATGATCTTTCGTGTCAGAGTTTGTTCGTCAGTATTAATAAAAAAGTATTTTTAAAATTCTTGTGTACTTTAACATGAAACAGAAGGTTGATGCTGCGCCGAATTCGATGGTTAAATTAATATATTTCAGAAGAGCTGGAAATGCATTAAGTTTGGGGATAAAAGGCAACACTATCGTTTTTGGGTGTGTCGGTTGCGTTATTTTAATGTTTTGGAAAAGGTTTTAGATTGACAAAAATTAGAAATTTTTTTTAATGAAAATTAAATTTTCATTGAAACTGTTGTATTATAGTTTGGTGGGTATTTGTTGTGAATATTGAAATGACTTGGAAAGCTAATGAACGGCGAATCGCGAAATTTTAACATTTTGAAACGGTGCTCTTGGTTCGTGTGGAGCTGGTATTTATTAATTTGGTTTTCAAGTTAAATTTCATTTTAATTAGTTACCCGTTGTTACATGCGCGAGAATTTTCATCGAAATCGAACTAATTGCGGTGATAAAAATGTTGGTGTTCGCCTCTAGGTTTAAAGTGAGCGACTTCAATATTTTTCTTCATTTCGTGGCTCAAATTCTGGGGATTAGATACACCTTTTCATATTCTCACAATAATTGTTGATAGCAAATTTGGTTGGCTATTATCAGAAAGACTGTTTTACACGACTTTTTGATACAGTACAGTTGTATAGAGTAGCGATAAAACTGTGAAGCGGTGTAAATTCCCATTACATTCGGCGGAACCACTTAATTTTTATGAAAAGTGGCAGCCAAGGTAACATCGTATCGTACGGGCGAGTTTGCGAATATCGTTACGCAGGCGTTTCACATTAGATGTAAGGGCATTTGAACTTGCTTCATGTGATGAATTATCAACGAAGCGTCCTTCCAGTGGAGTTCCATTTCAAGAGTATAATTGACACTGGGCAAGGAATAAACGAATACAAACTGTACAGTACATTGTATTTAAAAAAAAAGAAATATCACATAATTGGTAGCACCAAAGGAACTCGGGAATTCACTTTCTTGTGAGATAAAATTATCCGTACGAGGATACAGTCGAAACTCGTGATTCACTGAATGACGCAAACTTCTGCAACAAAGAATTGAAGATGAAGGATGATTGCTGGCGATGTTTATTCGAGGAATCAAAATTTGACGGTGATCGTTGTTTCCCTGGTACAGCTACAAGATGAATTGTTTGTTCGAAGTATTTTTTTTTTTCGAGTTGAACTATTATAAAATTTTTAGATAGGTATCTACAAAAAATAATTAAGAATGTGTTTCATATTTTCCGACGATTGAAATTTAGAACGAAGTACGTAATCGAAAACACCTCAACGGAAATTACAACCAAACAAATATTTTTTACAAAAATTGAGGAAATCTACTCAATCCTTACCAACGTATGGCTTAAGTAATTCTACAAATGAAATTTTACCCTCTAGAATCTGTTTCAAGCTGACTGTATTAATATAAATTATTTGAAGACAAAAACGAAATTTTTAGTTAATATTATTACTATTCGCAACATTTCGGCTGTTTTCATTTTTCGTTTTTCTAATAATGGCATCCAAAACGAAAAAACAAAAATATTTTATAATTTTTAACAAACAACCACTTACAACTATATTATTCCTTAACTAACTCGAACAATACTCATTAATATACTCATTTATAAAGATTCAATGAATGACACATTTAAGAGAAGTTATGAGTCTGGACTGACGAAAAATTAATAAGACAAATACAATTAAATTCATGAAAATATCCTTAAAAATCACCATTTTATTGGCAAGTTAGTTGCAGTCTTTTCGAGTATACAAATGGAACTAATGAAATAAAAATTTTCAAATAAAAATTAATAAATTTTTACGCCAGCATACATTCTTACAGCAAGATAGGAACCAGTACTTATCAAAATACCAAAAAGAAAAAATAAAAATAAAAAGATTACGATGAAGAAATAAAACATAAAATAATCGACGTTCTCAGCCAAATGTGTAAACAAAATAAAAAATATAAAAATCATCAGGCGATAACGAAAACTTAAAAAAAAACTTTACAGCAAAATTTTAAACAAATAACAGGAACTTCTACAAGCAAAAAATTAATCTAACTTTTGTTGAGAAATTTCAGTAGCACAAAATTACGAAATTTTTTTGGTTTACCTTTATAGTCATCAGCAGTGGGAGGATTATCGTTAGTTTGTTTCATGGATAGCAATGATTTCGAACTTTCTGCTTGTTTCATCCATTCTTGAATCTGAAAGATTCACATAGGATGAACTGATGAGCTCTAAAATGCAGGACTGATACCATTAACAGTTTTGAATATCTTACTTGCAGATACAGTAACTCTTTTCGTTTACCACCTGGTTCCGCAGTCAAGGCGGGAATCAAAATTCCAAGACCACTTCGAAACTTTTCTAATGCGAGTTCATATTTCCCTTCAGCCAGGTACATTTGAGCATTCATTCCTATTTCGAGCGCAGTGCTTAAATTCGGAGTATTCGAACACATCGAACCTGTAACAGAAAATGTTCACAATAGTGGAATTTTCTACTAAGACAATCCTCTCAAACAGAGAAACTAAATTCGCGGAATATTCATGTTAAATAGGCTGTTCAGTAAAGTAACTATTCACCCACTATAGTTGCTATAATTTATATCCACAGGCTGTATAGAGCCAGTGAAATCAAAATTCAATTCAAAATATTGTTCACTCATTATGCATCAAACTTGGTAAAATCCTCTCGTGTATATTTCTTTAAATTTTGACGCAAATGTCCCTCTCGTGATTGTAAAGTTCCAATTCTATGTTTCTCAAAGCTTTAAAAGGTTAAAAATCGGATGAAGATTTCGTACGTAGAATTTTGAGAGAGCTATTCTGTGGTTTGGCAGTATTCGCACCCGAGTCCACTTGGTCAATATCCGCAGAGGGAGAACTTTTGGCAGTTTCATGAGTAGATTTCTGGATCTTCGTGCATGATGCTGATGACAAAGATGAATCACACTGAACTTCAGGCTTCAACGATAATACACATTTTAGTTCCTCTGTTCTTTTCGTATATCGAATAACTTGAGATCGAAGGACATTTTTTTTATCGTAGGAGATTTCATCTACGGACAAAATTATAAATTATAATTCATAAGACTATCACATCAGTTATTAACGTGATTAAGTGAATATAAAAATTTTAAATAACCATAATATACTGGGAATAAATATCGAAGCCCTTCGCAATACTTGTTGAATGCTTCAATACTTCGATTAGTTTTATCCAAATGCTCGGCTTCAGCTAGAATTTTCATGGCTTTCTTATAAGTGGTTTCAGAAGGTACATGCTCTAAATCGAGAAACGAATGTTCGAAAAACTCTTTGTAATTCATCCTTGATTTTGGATCATGTTGTAACAACCTGTGTAAAAAATCCTTGCAGTCTTCCGATAAGTTCACATGATCTGGTATCTGAAAGATCAAAAAATTAATTGTCTATTTTTACTTTAATTAAACACCGTTAAGTGAACAACTAAACAAACCACAATGGGCGTTTTAGCTCTGATTCTGGTGCACAATTCTTCATATGACCCTGACGAATATGGAGCTTTACCAAATAAGCATTCATAAGTAATTACTCCGACAGACCAGAGATCTGCTTTTGCATCATAAGTTTTGCTTAATAACATTTCAGGGGCCATATAAAGCGGAGAGCCCCTAATAGAATTTTTTTGAGTAGTATCGTTTAGGAACTGAGCAAATCCAAAATCTAAAGAAATTAAATAGTGATATCATTCGTTTTCATGCGGATACTACAGTAGATGCAAGATAAATGAAATACGAACCACCTATTTTCAATGTAAGTTTCGGATTGGTAACTAAGAGGAGATTTTGCGGTTTAAGGTCCAAATGGCTAAGACCATGAGAACGAAGAAATTGTAATCCAATAGCTAGTTGCTGTAGAAATTTTTGACACACTTTCTCAGATAATTTGCAACGTTTCTTGATGAAAGTGGAAAGGTCTCCTCCATCACAATATTCCATAATTATGTAAACATTACTGTGGAAAAACGAAAATTCTATAATTTTGATACAGCTTCAAGGTAAGAATCATAACAGGATCATCCTTTTTACTTAGCATCATATTTGAAATCTTTCATTTGAACGATATATTTATGTTTCAACATTCGCATCACTTTAATTTCTGTAACGATGTCATCTTTGCCGCGAGCAGATAAGCGAGCTCTTTCAACAACTTTTAAGGCTACATATTCTCTCGATCCAGACTGTAAATATTTATTTACAAAGCATTATTTATCACTCCTGTAAAATAAGAGAAGCAATAAGGCTGATAGACGTACCTTTGGTTGAGCTTTGTACACACTGGAGTAACTGCCGGAGCCAATTTTTTCAATAACATTGAAGCCCGCAAATTCGATCATCGACATTTGAGTATAGTTTAAATGAATGAGGAATAAAATGAGTAACAATGGTGTTCAGTATAATCAGGAGGTGTGATAAAAACTGATTATTTTTTCCAACGAAAGAAGCAAGAGATTATACAAGTCAAGTCAAAAATAATTGAAAGAAGAATATGCTGAGTCCAAAGTATGATATTTTATCAAAAAGATAATTGATTGATTGAATACCATTGTAGCAGGTTACACCATGGACAAAAAATCACATGCCACGCGACAAAGGATGATACATTATCTTCAATTCTTGAAAGTTTGGAAGGTAGAATGGTTAGAATTAAACAAAAAAATAGTTTAGGGCTTAGCAGAAGAATGGACTTGAATGTACAACTCACTGTCCACAACAGAAATGATGACGAAAATTGACTAGGTGATCTATTGGGATAGAAGAGAAACATATCAGGTTCACAAGATACTAATGTTATTTTGCAGCTAGGCTAAGTTTAACTCAACACTGCAATGAATAATTGAAACATTGAAAATATAATAAATTTCAAAATTGAGAAGTTACGACAATTGAGAATTTACATTTGAATTCAACAATTGTTCGGCATTGCAAGAAGAATTCGGTTCAACGTTGACGTCGCTGGAGGAAGGTTGTAATTTTAGAATTATAGATTATCACCGATGAAATAAATTGCCCAGATAGTGATAGATACTAAGATTAATTAGATAAGTGATGATGATAAGTGAACTTTGAACTTTTTTTTCAGTATATCGATGTAGAATAAAATCGATCATTAGATTCGACGCAACAAGGGCAGGAGCAAGACGCCTGTTATCGAAAATAACGAAAACGATAAAGATATTTGAAGTGAGGTTGAAATCCAAGGAAAGGAACAAGTTAGTTAGAGATACTTTTGTGAGAATAATAGCGAATTATATTATACGTCGACTTATTATTCTCGCACATCACATATTGTGGCAACACTGTTTTGTTATTATTTGTAATCTGTGATATTTGTGTTTGTAACTCAACTGTGATTATATGTTTTGTATGCCTTCTGTGAGAAAGTGATGATCACTAATATGAAAGATTTCACATTAGCCAAATAAGAACAACAACCAGCGATGATTTTAAACGAACACCATTGAAGAAACATTAATTTTGAAGTCAACACAATAAGTAAAAGATTCAGTTTTAAGATCTCATTTTATTTTATGTTCACGTAACAACATTTGGAGATCAACTAACTAACGGTTGAAATACAAATATACAATCAGCTATAGCGAATGACGTCACAAGCAGCGACCACGTTACGACTAAATATATCGACTATGAACGAGGTCATGAGGAGCATATTCTCACACGCCTCCTCAAATCATATATGAACAAAAACATATCGTGAATATATGATTTGGACAAAACAAAGTCCAATGAAATAACAACTAATATATATCGTGGTAAAGCTTAATAATTATAAACGTATTAAAATATTAAAGTATTCGTGTAATCGTGTATGATAATTATCACAGTCTGTATAAAAATATAAAATATATAAAATGGTAAAAATATGACTGTCAGAACACATATAAATGGTAAATATATAAATCACAAACAGCTATATTAAATTTAGGTTATTATAAAAATTGACAAACGCAGGCTTTGGCAGACCTTTAGTAAACAAGTCACCCAATTGTTGGGACGTTGGAATATACATATAAATAAATGATTTGTCAACGTGTGAACATATGAATCTATACTTAGTGTCTATGTGTTTCGATCATTTGGAATTCCATCTACCTGACTTTATGAGTCCCAGGCAGCTCTGATTGTCCTCGTAAATCACGGATCTTTTAGAGTGGTCAAACCGAAAGTCATTAATTAAATTTTGCATCCACAGTCCTTCGGATGTTGCTTCGCACAAGGCAATAAGCTCACTCTCAGTACTGGAGAGAGCAACAGTGGGTTGCTTCCTACTAGACCAGGAAACCACAGATCCAAATACTTTTACACAATAACCAGAAATTGATTTGAGAGTAGAGACGCAATTTGCCTAATCAGCGTCAGAGTAGATTTCTATTATATATTTATTATTATTATCCCTATTATAAGTCAAATTTAATTGTGAAGTAGTTATTAAGTATTTTAAAACTCGTATTAAATATTTATAATGTTCGTGTGTGGCTGTGCTTTGAAATTGACTGAAGTAGGATATTGCAAAGCAGATATCTGGACGAGAACCAACATAAGATACATAAGACACCCCAACAATTGCTGATATTGATTATTCAAATTACGATCTATTCCATTTAAATCACAATGCAATTGTAGTTTGGGTTCAATCGGAGAATGTATGGGGATACAATCCAAAACACCAAAACGTTTGGCAACAGACTCAATTAAAGATTTTTGATTTATTTCCAAAAGTCCATTCTCACGATCATAATTTATGTTTAAACCTAAATATTTATTAATCATTCCCAGGTCTTTACACCTAAATTTTTTGCTAATTTTATTTTTATTGTCTATTATTAAATCATTATTATTGGAGCTGATGATAACATCGTCACCGTAAGTTAGTAAATAAACTATAGAATTTCCTTGTTTATGAATATATAAACAGTCATCAGCTATGCCTGGTTTAAAATCTAATGAAACCAAAAATCATGGAACATAGTATTCCACACCTTAGGTGATTGTTTTAATCCATATATGGATCGGTTTAGTAATAAAACATTTCTATTTTTATCTAAATTACGTTCAATGCCTTCTGGAATTTCTAAGAAAACTTTGTCTTTAATTTTACCATTTAAAAAGGCACTACAAATATCAATTTGATGAATAAAATATTTACATTTATTACTCAAGGCAAGTAACGCACGAACTGTTGACAGTTTGGCAACTGGAGCATAGACTTCAGTGAAATTAAAACCTTTTTGTTGCTGAAATCCGCGAGCCACTAACCTGGCCTTGTACAAAACATTACCAGCAGAATCAGTCTTTTTAGTAAACAGCCATCTACACGTGATTGTTGGATCATCCGTTGGACGTTTGACCACATTCCAAGTTTCATTGGAAGTCAAAGCATCAACTTCATCTTGAATCGCTTTCTTCCAGCGATCAGACTCAGAGGACCTCAACGCCTCCTCAAACGTCAATGGGCAATCACTTTCAACAGCATTAGCTATGAAAAAACAAGAATCTATAACATCACGAAAATCTAGTATATTATTAATTTCTCTATCCACTTCAATACTATCAACATTCGTTTCGTCAACTTCCTTTATTATAGGGTCAGAGTCATCATATTTTGATTTACCTATAGACTCTTCATTGAACTCAACATCTCTGAAGAGATGGATTTTACGTTTAGTCACGTCCAGTAACTTGTAACCTGCTGGCGAATATCCCACAAACTTCAATTTATTACTCTTTTTCTCAAATTTATCCGAACTGTGAGCGAAATCCAACATATAAGCATCGCAGCCAAAAACCCTCAACTTTTTATAATCATACTTCTCACGGTGCCATCTTTCATAAGGAATGTAACTTTTATTGGTTGGACACCGATTTAAAATGTAAGCAGCACACAATAAAGCCTCACTCCAGTAAATTTTATCCAGGCTGCTTTCATATATGAGAGTTCTGGCCCTCTCTCCAAGAGTACGATTCATTCGTTCAGCTTTACCGTTTTGCTGAGGACATCCACCAACAGTGGGTTCTATGGAAATTCCTTTCTCAACACAATATGCTTTAAACTGTAAATTTATATATTCGGTCTAATTCCAACGGACTTTTTGTTTTTTGTTCATGTCTGTCAAAAGGTTTTTTATGTTGTTTCCCCATAATGCAGGGTTCACAAAATATTTCTCGATTATCAGACATATTAGGAATACGACCTTTATTAGACAACAGCTTGACATCATTATTATTCAAATGTACAAGTCGCTTATGCCATAACTCTAAAGGATTTTTATTTTTATTTTGTGTCAAATTACATGATTCCGTTACGTTATTATAAAAAGTTATTGTATATAAATTTGTTAAATTACTTTTCCCGGTTATAATTATGTTATTAGTTTTGTTACTTATTACATTAACAAACTCTTCCTCAAATACAGACCTACATCCAGCTCTTGCCATACATTTGACTGAGAGAAGATTGGTTGGAAGGTCCTTAGCAAATCTAACATTCTTTAATGTGATATTAATTCCATTTTCAGTTTTTAATTTCACAGTACCAACAGCTGAAACAACAAGTTCAACGCCCTTTTTGGCAACCATTATGGACTGAGGTTTTGTCAACATAATATATTCAGCAAATAATGAAATATCATTCACAATATGTGAAGTACATCCTGAATCTAACACAAAAACAATTTGTGGTGGTGCAGAAACTTTCAAAATAAGACCCTGATCAGGTACCAAGAAAGTCAAATCGATCTCAGAACATTCATTATTATTATTATTAAAAACATTATATGACTGTGAATTACTATTTCCATTATTATTACTATTATTATTA
Organism: Ericerus pela; assembly: GCA_011428145.1. NCBI lineage: Eukaryota > Metazoa > Arthropoda > Insecta > Hemiptera > Coccidae > Ericerus > Ericerus pela. Next base: position 87,360 of record WOFM01002048.1, read on the forward strand.
TTATTTTAGGTGTTCAGGCGGTACAGGGATTCGAACCCGTACTGGCCAAACACCTAAAACCCCCTCACTCACCGCCACCAAAAGCCGACACCGTATACACTCGGCCACGATGCCGGGTGACGGTGATCGAGGGAGAACAGCAATCAGCCGAAGTAGTGTGGCAGTAGTCGCCACACCACTCCCCCCAGTATAGCGGAGTGTGATACGACAACCAGTACAGAGGCGCCTTGTGGGTAGGGAGGTACGCCGGCACGTGGTGATGCCCCCCTCATCACCGCACTGTGGTGCACACCCTACAGCGCCGTCACATACTGGCATCGGTGGTGTGATGTACCACCACAGCTATTGGTTTTGTACGTTTCCGAGAGATGGTGTGCATTATCATCCCCTGGATCACGTCGAGGTCACCACTTGTGGGTGTGTGTATATGTTTGTACACGACACCACACAAATACCAAATACGGTCGGTTGCGTGTACTGCTGATAGCGTGTGCGGGCCGAGCCCAGTAAACAATTAAGCTGCACAGACGAAATGTACAGCCGTGAGCACAAAAAGGTAGTTCGTGGGTTTTACCCCACTGGCCCACTAGGTAGTCGACGAGTGTGTCGTACACACTTGTTCGTCATCGACCACCCGTCGCCACAATTATTATTCCTGTTATTATTCCCTCTGTTTATAGTTCGATTATTATTTTTAGTATAACAATTTCTAGCTATGTGTCCCTGCTTATTACAGAAATGATATCAAATATTATTATTATAATTTTGATTCAAATTCTGATTACTAGACAAACCTGAATAATTATTATTACTAGAATTGTTGTCTTTATTATTATTTGACTGACTACGATTACGCTGATCATTAACATTACTATTCCTAAAACCACCATAATTTCTAAAATTACGGTAATTCGATCTACCCCTAAATTTATTGTGATATCGTCCGCGTGAATTATAATTCGAACCGAAAAAAGCATTCTCTTCACCAGGAACACTTCCTGATGAAGGTTTTGGATTTGATGCATCAGGAGCGGAAGGCAAGCTTCTCGTCATCTTTTCGAGGTCCAGTTCACGTTGGAAATTAATAACCATTCCAATCGCAACTTCCCACGATAGATTGTCAGCATCCTGCATCATTATTTTCAGCGGACGGAAATCACTTGGCAACGATCTCATCATAGTTAAAATACATTGTTTTACAGACGTTGTCTCACCCATTTCAGCCAAACGTCGAGTAACAGACCGAAATTCCATCAAGTAATCCTTCAGCTTATCACCAGGCTTGAATCGCATCGAGTACATCTTGGATCTCAGCTAAATCATCATCATGTCATTGTCCCTTCCAGCAAGCTGCACAATTTCCTGAAACATCATTTTTGCCGTATCGTAAGTCTGGATTGCCTTGATAAAGTTGTCAGCAACATTATTAGCAATGTAAAACATCGCCTTCGAATTCAGCTTTTCCCATTCTTCAGTATGATTCCTACCCGACGGAACAGAATTATGTACAACACTATATAAACCTTCTTTTTGAAGCAGCAGATCCATCCGGTATCACCAAGTACGCCCATTATCTCCGTTGAACGGTTCCAGCATCAATTTCATTTCACGTTCCATTTTCGTTAACAGTCACACAGCAAACAGCAATAATCAGCGACGAAAAAATATCACAGGCAGACAGCCAAAAATTACACGAAAATGAACAGGAACGAACTAGACATACCGCTTGAGAATACCGTTTACATCAGGATCAAACAAAGAGAATTTAAAATTGAATGACGGTTACTTGGCAAGTTTCTGCAGCACAATTTTGCTCAGACATCACAATGGCAGCCTCTTCAAGTACGATGACTGGGCCCATAACCTGTGAGAAAGTGACGATCACTAATATGAAAGATTTCACATTAGCCAAATAAGAACAACAACCAGCGATGATTTTAAACGAACACCATTGAAGAAACACTAATTTTGAAGTCAACACAATAAGTAAAAGATTCAGTTTTAAGATCTCATTTTATTTTATGTTCACGTAACAACATTTGGAGATCAACTAACTAACAGTTGAAATACGAATATACAATCAGCTATAGCGAATGATGTCACAAACAGCGACCACGTTACGACTAAATATATCGACTATGAGCGAGGTCATGAGGAGCATATTCTCACACCTTCTCGTCGCTCATCAACCGTCGGTGATTTAACATGTCCGCTGTTATTATGTGGAATAAAATTCGTGAAATAGTGAATATTTAGTTTCTTATTTATGTGTTCGTAATGTGTGTATCTAGTCTTTGCTCAGTGTCTTCGTTAGTTTAGGTTTCATCGTCATATTTTCGTGTAGTTCGATCAGTTGGCTGCTCCAATTTTCTCACAGGTTATGGGCCCAGTTACCTGGATGTCAACATGGTCATCATTGTTCTGAGTCTTCAAAGTTGTGCTGTCGAATCCTGATCGTCACTCCCAAGTAGTACCATGCCTTCTAATTTATTTTTCATTGTTTGATATGTTCGCTTCTCGATGTTCCTGTGATCTCGTTCATGTTGAATCGTTGGTCGACGTATCTGATAGTTGCTGAAATTGCTGATTTGCGGTGCAACTGATCGTTGTTACCTGTTACCAAGATGGACGTGAGAAAGCAGAATACGATTGAGCCGTTCAATGGGAAGAATGACCGAACATGGAAGTTTAGGATGGAGCTGCTGTTGGCGAAGGAATCGTTAAGTAATATAATTGTCGATTCTTTGCCTACTGTTTGAAATAGGGGAGATGCCTGGTCCAAGGAGAATGCCAAAGCTATGTTCCTGATCGCAAACAACGTGACCGATGAATACTTGGAGATGCTTCAGACTTATACCACGGCGAAGGAGATGTTCAACGTGCTGACGAACCTGATTGACAATGGCAACGACCAGACACTGATGGATTTATGAGGTGAATTGTACACAAAACAGTATGTTTCTGGTTCTGATTTGCAGAAGTATCTGCTTGATTTTTGTGCTCGTTGTAGACGATTAACTGAATTGGGAGACCTGACAACCACAAATCAGTTTATATTGGTATTGCTGCGATTGCTGCCTGCAGAGTTTTGTCCGATAAAAGTGGTGATAGAGGATGCAGAAGTCGTCACCGGGGATGGTGTGTTTATGAAGCTAAACAACTTCCAGCGTGAACTATCTTCTGATAGTAAATCGACAGTGAGAGGTAACTCTCTGAATTCTGCATCTCAAAAACCTTCATCAGTGGTTGTCACTGGTGAGGAGAACGTGTTTTTTGGGAATCATAACAGTATCGGATGAAATTCTGGTAATAATAATAGTAATAGTAATCGTTTTAATCGTGGTAGGTCCCAAAATCGAAATAACAATCGTGGTTTCAATCGAGGTAGAAGTAATAATCACAATAATAATAACTTTTATAATTCATCTTCCAATAATGAAGGTCGTAACTATAATAATAATCACAATTCTAACTCACAAAGCAACAATAATAATAATAATTTTAATGGAAATGGTTGTAGTTCTGGTAATGACAATGGACATTCAAATATTAAATGTCACTATTGTAATAAGATCGGACATATAGCAAAAAATTACTATGTTAAAAATAGAAATAATAATAACGATAATTGTAGTAGTAATAGTAATAATAGAAATCATTCTAATGACCATGCTACTAATAATAATAATAATAATAGGAGCTCTGCACAGATGTGCAACGAAAATTTTAATAATAATGACGATTGCTCAGATGTGGGTTATAGTTTCACAGTAAATAATAATAGTAATAATAAAATTGATGATTTCTGTAATGCAAAGGAAGATACGAATTTGATGCCTCGAACCACATTCGTAGTAGACAGTGGATGCACAATTCACATAATTAACGATATAAGTTTGTTCAGTGACTACATAGACTTGATTAAACCTCATAGTATCTGTGTTGCGAAAAAGGGAGTTTCGCTTTCCGTCACGTCTGTAGGTACAGTGAAATTAAAATTGTTGAATGGAATAATAATTGAATTGAAAAATGTTAGGTATGCTCGGGAGCTGCCGCAGAATCTGCTTTCGGTAAAACGAATGAGCAAGTCGGGTTTCGATACCCTGTTTAAAGAGGAATCTGTCGATGTCATCCAACGCTGCAGTGGAAAAATAGTGACCACTGGCGTTAGCGTGAATTCAGATCTTTACACAATTGATTTTTTAAAAATGTCTAGTCAATCGTGTAATCTGACGTTGGAAGATGAGTCGAGCCCGCTGACTGTGTGGCATAGACGACTTGCTCATCTGAATGTGAACGATGTTAAGTTGTTGTCAAACAGAGGTTTAATACCGAACATTGACTTCAACCACAGATTGTTGTGCGAGCCCTGTGTGATGGGGAAACAGAGCTGGAAACCGTTCTTGATGCATGAACAAAAAACTAGTAAGCCTCTGGAATTGGTACATACCGATCTCTGTGGTCCTATAAATCCTCCTGCATATAAAGAAGCGAAGTATTTTATGACATTTATAGATGACTATTCCAACTTTTGTTGTGTGTACCCGTTGACCAGTAAGACGGAAGCTTTTTCTAAATTCAGGGAGTATCATGAAATGGTCTCAAACAAATTTGGTTATAATGTAAAAAGACTCCTATGTGATCGCAGCACAGAATATTTGAACATAACCTTCCAGTCATATTGTACTGAGAAAGGAATCATTGTCAAACCTACTGTTGGCGGCTGTCCTCAGCAAAATGGAAAAGCTGAAAGGATGAACAGGACGCTATGTGAGAGTGCAAGGACACTGTTATTTGAGAGTGGTCTTGGTAAGATATTTTGGTCGGAAGCCATATTGTGCTCTGCCTATATCGTGAACAGATGCCCCACAAATAAGTATTTTGTCCCTTTTGAAAGGTGGTTCAATGAACAATATGACTATAAAAAATTAAAAACGTTTGGATGCAACGCATATATGTTGTCATTCAAACATGACTCTAATAAGTTTAAAAATAAGAGTGAAAAGTTGATTATGGTAGGATACTCTCCATGTGGTTACAGATTATTAGATATAAATGCTAAGGAAATACATCTGTCACGGGATGTTGAGTTTTTTGAAAATAAAATTGATAATACTAATATAAATAAATATACGAAAGATGATGATATTTTCACAGAAGTCACAGAATCAAATTTAGAAAATATTGAAGTTGATGGTGACTTGAATTTGGACTGTCTTCTGCAGGAAACGACTGAACATGATGAAATAGCAAGCAATATATATCTTGCTGAGGATGGCGTCCCTTTGACGTTTGAGGAGGCGAATGCTGCACTGGACAGTCTGATGTGGAGGGATGCTATTTCTTCTGAAATAAGTGCCCTGAACTCCAATCAGACTTGGCATGTGACCAAACGTCCAAAGGAAGCCCCCACCATCACGTGTCGTTGGATTTTTAATAAAAAATATGATGGGTTTTATATAAGGCCAGATTAGTTGCTAGAGGATGCCAACAGAAGAAGGGCTTCAATTTTAATGAAGTGTATGCGCCGGTGGCGAAACTTTCAACTGTCAGGACCCTCTTGGCTGTGAGCAATAAATTAAAATTTCATATTGAACAAATTGATATATGAAGTGCCTTCCTGAATGGTATTCTCTCGGAAGATGTGTACCTTGAAATACCTGAAGGGATAGAAACTAAAATTAATAGACACGATAATGTTTTAAAATTAAATAGGTCTATCTACGGTCTAAAGCAGTTGCCCAAGGTGTGGAACAAATTGTTCAACGAGTTCCTTGTTGCTCTTGGCTTTGTGCAGAGTATGGCGGATGACTGCTTATATATATATATAAAAATAAAAATGATGGTACTGTAGTCTATTTACTCACGTATGTTGACGATGTCCTGATTAGCTCAAATAATAAAACACAAATTACATTTTTAAAAAAGAAATTAATAAAAGATTTAAGTGTAAGGATCTAGGAAAGGTCAAAAAATATCTAGGTTTAAATATTAATCACAATCGTGAAGATGGCGTACTGGAGATTGAGCAGAGGAGTCTCATTGAGTCTGTTGCTAGGCGTTTTGGCGTTGAAAATTGCGCACCGACCTACACACCCATTGACCCCAAACTCCAGTTGGACAGGGATCTCAATGCGTGTGATAGTGTACTCAACAACAATTATCAACAGCTCGTGGGATGCCTAATGTATCTGATGCTAGGATCACGGCCCGATATTTGCTTTGCAATATCGTATTTTAGCCAATTCTCCAATTATGCCACTGACGAACATCATAAATATCTATTAAGAGTACTTAAATATTTAGTTACCACGAAAGACAAAAAATTAATATTTTCAAATGAATGTGATAATAACGGCAATATTTTAGAAACTTTTTCTGATGCCAATTGGGGTAACTGTGTCCCCACAAGACGGTCTATCTCTGGTTACTGTGTCTTTGTTTATGGATCACTGGTGTCCTGGTCCAGAAAGAAACAGCCAACTGTAGCACTATCTAGCACTGAGAGTGAGTTGATTGCAATATGCGATGCTACCACTGAGTCGATCTGGTTGAAGTATCTGTTAAGTGACTTTTGCATTCAGACTAATGACAGAGCTGTGATTTACGAAGATAACCAGAGTTGTCTGGCTCTTCTGCACTCTGGAAAGTGGAATACTCGCAGATCCAAACATATAGATGTAAAGTACCATTTTGTGTGCAATTACGTAGATATAGATTTTAAGTATTCGTACGTACCGACTTCGCGACAGTTGGGGGACGTTTTCACGAGAGGCTGCCCGAAGCCCAAATTTGATATGTTTTGTAAACTGTTAAAATTAATGTAGCTTTTTGTATATGTTTACCATTTGTGTTAATATTTTTTGTGTTGTAATTTTTCGTGTTATTGTTGACTTTTGTCATTTTTGTTTTAATGACTTTGTTAATTTAGAAAGTTTGTTTATCTGTATTTGACATAACCGTATAATTATAATTTGAGGAGGCGTGTGAGAATAATAGCAAATTATATTATACATCGACTTATTATTCTTGCACATCACATGTTGTGGCAACACTGTTTTGTTATTATTTGTAATCTGTGATATTTGTGTTTGTAACTCAACTGTGATTATATGTTTTGTATGCCTTCTCGTCGCTCATCAACCGTCGGTGATTTAACATGTCCGCTGTTATTATGTGGAATAAAATTCGTGAAATAGTGAATATTTAGCTTTTTATTTATGTGTTTGTAATGTGTGTATCTAGTCTTTGCTCAGTGTCTTCGTTACTTTAGGTTTCATCGTCGTATTTTCATGTAGTTCGATCCGTTGGCTGTTCCAATTTTCTCACAACTTTATTGCAATGATTGAAGATACAAATTACAAGTTTGAGGAAGATGTGTTAGATGTCAGTAGTTGGTACTATTGCAATCAAGATCTCCCACAGTCAAGTTCTCGTCGTTTTTATCTGTGTCTTTCTATCATTCTCTGTTTTCTGGTCATGAGGTGACGCACAAGCGTCTAGGGACACCGTAGGGTAAATTTTTTTCTGGTAGTTTCGGAATTGGTCGGAACACTTCGTTCAACTTGGGATTTTTGTTTGTTTTGTTTGTTAGTTTATTGATAATAATGGTAGTTGGAAAATGGGTTACCTAATTGTTTAATTTTTGATGTTTTTAAATATGAATTCCAAATCGCAATTCATCTGCGACCTATGTCAAACTTCTTTTGGTAAAAAACATAATGTACTCAGGCACATTGAAAACATTCATTTCATTAATAGGTCTACCAGTGTAAAAAAATTCAAAAACATCGAAGTAAAATCCAATGTTTTCTATGCTGTTTTTCCTGCAATACTTCCTGTGCATACGATCGTCATTTAGAAAATAAGTAATGTTCTTTTCTTTTTCATTTTCTTTGCTGTCATGTTGAATTGAATAAATAAAGTTGACTCCGATTTTTTTTTTTTAATATTTTCAAAGGATGAATGAAGTTTTCTGGTGGTTTATTCGAACATGTTCTCATGAATACTACACTTCGTTCTTCTTTACAGTGTCATTCGGTGTTTTTTATTCACAACTTGAAAATTTTTCAGATTCTTGCTTTATAAAAATATATTAAAAAAAATACAGCCTCTACAAATAAATAGTTTTTTTTTTTTTACAAAAATTCTAAATAATTTCAAATTTCAATAAAAACACAAAATAACTTTGAAAACTAAGTTAAACAAAATGTTCCAAACGATTCCGAAACCACCCGAAAAAATTTACCCTACGGTGTCCCTAGATGCTTGTAGGTGACGCTCACTTCTAATCTTGTAATCAATATGGCGTTACTATAATATTATGTTTCGTTTTTCTTTTAATAAATTAAGTTTGATTTAGAATGTGTTTTCAAGGTTATTTCACAATTTAATCAAGCAAAACTATATTTAATCTGAACTCAGTTGTTTGTAATTTGTGTCGGTATTAAATATAAAGAGATGAACGATCTCCCTCCATTACGAGTGGGAAATGAGTTTCAGCATTCTCGGGTGAACAAATGAAAAAAGTCGTGTTTGTTCACACAACCTGAAAGTGTTAGTTTACGTTGTCGGAAGTAGTA
>WOFM01002049.1:0-16822 GCA_011428145.1 Ericerus pela
ATATTCATCATCGCTGCGGTATATACGGATTAGAAATTTAAATCCGCTTTCAACAGTGTCGCACGAGGGTTGGGAAATTTGTTCTACATTAAAAGTTCAGCGTGACAGCTTAGACACGTTGCCTGAAGAGTATTTCACGCATTATTTTTGAATAAAAATATCATAATCTTCGGAACTTTTGGCGATAAACTATATATATATATATATATGGAACAATTTTCACTCATATTTCGAAGAAAATTTTCAACAATAACGAAGTTTTGGGTATATATATTCTCCGACATCACTTTTTTAACTTCAGTTTTCTGGTCATTGATTGTTTTTCCTGCTATTAGTACTGGTTGAAATTCGCATATAAATAAGAGGGCAAATAAGGACGATTTTGGGGGTCTAGACCCCCGTCATCCAAGAAATAAAAAGATTTTACATCTAAACACGGAGTGTTTTGTCAGTTTTACTGATTTGGTGTTGAGGGATTGGGGCCAAAGAGACTCCGGAGAATATGTGAACCTCCCCTCCTTACAGCGTAGCCATCTACGTCTTTACGTATAAAGAAAACACAAGTTTTTTATGCAAGACAAATTTTTTTTTTGTGTAAGTATTTGCAACGCAAGAAAATTCTGGCTTGAACCTTTAATACGTGGATTCGTACCCACAATATGATGTTTTTAAAAGAGTTTCTAAGAAAATCCACTTGTTAATATCGTTCTTATGGAAAAACTTATGGTTGGGACCTAACACGTTTTTCATTTGATGATCCAAGGAAACTTTTGGCACAAAATGTTCAAATTCATAATCATGTATTTATAAGTAAGCGTATGATTATTATTGTAGCGACCGTGAGTACCCGAATTACATCCGCTTATAATGTTGACCCTGTGGCGCCCTGGATAGGGTGGTCCAATTTTACAGGCGAATGTAATATAAGGGACGCCGGTTTGAATCCCATAGCTGGTAGAACCTGTAAGTGGTGACCCCAACGTGATATTGGAAACATAGCGAACAGCGCTATCTCTCTCGGACACGTTGGGAACGGAGTTGTCACACTTCCTTGCCTCCTCCTGATACCTGATGGCAATGGGTGAAGTGGGTATTGGCCTCAAGCCGTGGCAACTGTGCACAAAGTTTAAGGGTCCCTTTACGCATACTCCGCAGCTGCACATTGGCAATCCTGATTCTCGTACCATTGGTACTGGGGAGGTAGTGTAGTGACCATCAGTACTCAAATTATATCCACCTATAACATCGGCCCTGTGGCACCGTGGATACGGTCGTCCAATTTTATAGGCGGATGTAATATTGGAGATGCCGGTTCGAATCCCTGAGTTGGCAGAACCTATAAAATATAATATATTTACACAATATAAGTGTGTACCTACAAATCTTGTTAACAATTTAGAGGTCACAGTTTTTGTCCGATAAATATGAAATTTATGGTAGATATTCGCATTGGAGCCATAATTTTGTTACAGATCTGCCAGAAAGTACGTCTGGTAGGTGTGATTATGTTCAATTTTAGGCAGCCTAGTAGCGATAAAATGCGAAATTTTTTTCCCATATTCACATTCGGACAAAACATTAATTAATGGGATACCTAAAAAACTAATAATTTAATCTGAATCTACTTGATGGTATTTCCGATACATCCGTTTTGGTCTGATTTTGAAGGTTTTTAATGGCTTTTAAAATGTGTAGAAATTGTCAAGGAATTAGTTATAAAATTTAAAATATACCACGGTTTCTGTAGGTGCTATTCCAGCATGCTTTCATTTGGTTGCAACTGGCCTTACAATTCATTCCCGGGAGCTATCAGAAGCGATAACTGCTTGTTATCGCGATAAAGGTCTCAATTCCTGTCCGATAGCCGGTACAAATATTACCTCTAATACAAGGATTAGACCAGCTAATTATGGCTTCGATGGTAAATTTTTCCTTGAATTTTTATAGGTAGTTATTTTATATGATTTTTTAGAATTGGCTTTACTTTTTCCTTGGGATAATAATTGTAAAAGGTCTATTGTTCAAGGATGATCGAGAAAAACCCTCGTTTCAACCTGAACAAAACATAATTACTCCAAAAAACTGAAATAACTGTACATGTTTTTAGTTCAAGGAAAATTGAAATTTTATACGATACTAGGAGCCTCATTCCCTAGCCACTTTAAGGCCCAACTCCCATTGATGTTATTTTCTCTCAGCGCGAATAGGCAACAGGGATTATTTTTCTTCTTCCATTATTTTTTATCTTATTAATTTTTATATAATGTAATTGTAGGTAGATGCTACCTACACGGGGTTCATGGAACCTAAGAGGGAGACAGTGGTTTATGTGCGGGGCAATCCGAATTATTTCTCAGTACCGGTAGCCAGCCGGTTTAAGTGCCAAACCATACACAAAGCATACTTCCTAACTGAGGCAATTGTCCAAAGGCGATGCGGGTAACCTTATACGGACTGCAGCACGTATACTGTCAGTGAGCATGTAAGTATTACATACTCACTTGCCTCAGGTAAACACAGAAACGCATCGTCTGTATGAGTGCATACAGACGATGTAATTTGTTTTACGTGCAATGCACAATTAGTATGGGTTGCGGAATTTGGTCTGCGGACCCGTCTGTCGACGCAGGGCCGAGCCCTGAGGGAGGCAAAGAAGGAAACGTTCCCACAGTAATATTTATTCATTTATATTTTAAGGAATATACCTTAAAAATTTTCAGGTCGCTATGTTCAGTAGTTTTGGCTGGGCATTAAATCAGGGTTTCTCTTTATATATGTTACGAGTAATGATGTGAATTGGACATTCACATGAATGACCAACTAGACCTAGTCATTCTTATTAATGGCTTCTGGTTGGACAATTACTGCCTAGTTTGCTGGAAAATAGTGTATTAAAATTGATTTCATGGAGGGGTTAGATGTGGAGGGATGAAAATTTTTAGTTTCACAACAAAAAAAAGTATTTTTCAATTTAGACTTTATTTGTTTTTTAAATAAATAATATACAAGTCCTGAGGTGCCACTTCGTGGCATTTTGGCTTCTGCCAACCCTGTATTATTACTAGCAGAGTTAGGTAGTACTGTAGAATTTGTTTTTTCGGCAGAAGCAAGGAAAATTCTTTTTTTAATGCATGTATGTGATTGTGTGAGTAATGGCGGCATACGCAAAGAATATGAAGGAATAATTTTGGTGAAATAATATTGGAAAAATAACATTGGCGAAATAATTTTGACCAATTAATTTTTGTCAAATAATTTCGGCTATCTTGTACATTTATCGTATTGATGAAACTGATATCATTGTGTGTATCACCTAAATTTTTGGTTCACAGTTTCGAGAAAACTATAATGGGATAGGGCTGAAATGTTCACAAAAAGTAGTACTTATTAGAACCAAATCTGAAAGAAATTTGATGTCTATTGATCCAGTAGTTTCAAAGAGAGCTGGAGAATAAACGATTATTGTAAAAATTGTTTTGCCAAGATTTTGAAGAAGAAACTACAGCTTGTATTGGGTAGAAATTTTAGCGATAGATTTTCCTTACTTTATTGCAAGTCTGCTAGAAGTTAGGTGCTTATTTGTTTGGTAGTTTCCTATAAAACTGGAAAAGTATTTTGGTACATGATTTTGAGAAAACTACACAAAGGAAAGAGCTGAAATTTATGTAAAACCAGGTCTGATAGGAATTGTTACCTATAGGTTTAAGTCAACTAGATAACTTGAAGTATACATTATTAGAAAGGCTATGTTTACACTGGTATTTTTCGAGTGAAAAGGAGCTCATATCATTGATGAATATAACCCCGTTATAAAGTGAATGCATCTACATGCAAAAACGTGAAGCATGTTTTTACATGGAAGTATATTCAGTTTACAGGCAGAGGTAGAATTTTAACATTTTGTTGCTACCTGATCATTAATTACATAAAATATCTTCCTCAACCAGATTCAAAGGTGAGTTTACATGACTGGGGAATTGCTCACTCTCTGCACTCATTTTGCAAACTCCCTCACATGTAATCGGTCACTTTTCAACCTTGGTTTAGAGTTAATATACTATTTCTTATTTATAGCGCAAAGGGTTACGAGCATCTTTTCTGTGTTGCGTTAATTAAGGTTTTTTTTTTTAATACCTAACAAATTAAAATTGGCCAAGTGGCCGTTTTCTGACCAAGTATTGCTGCATAGAGTTTTTTTTTACTTTATCCTGTTATCAAATGCATTATCTTATACCTCCTCGTATCGTGGATGGTTAAGTAAGGTTGGTTTTTTTATATATAGAATAGAATTTAATATAGGGCTATTTTTATTTTTTTAAAAACTATCCATCTCACCTAACATCATCCTAAAAACATTTATTTCAGTCCAATTTTTTTTTTTTAATTGTCAATTCCTAATATGACCCACCAAGTATGATAATGTCAGAGCCAAAGCTAGAATAAAATTTCTGAGTGCTCAAAAACTCGTCATCTTTTCCTCAAATTAAGATAGGTCGAATTATTTTTTGTTGTTCTCAACAGCACATTTTTTTTTTTTTTTTTCTAAAGAAAGGAGACTTCTGGATTCGGAGTCTTAGGTAAACTATGAACCATCTTAGTTTAGCCTCCAGATAATGCGGATAAACGTCTTCAAAACTAACAACATTGCCCAAAATGAGATGGGTAATAACGTGAATGCCTGCTATGTATGGGCATTCACATCATAGCTCGGGTTCACAGCATTGCCCGTAACATTTATATAAATAGATGAGTTTTTGACTCTAGCCTTTTCTGTGTCTTCCATTTTAATGTTTCAAATTGAATACAATGACGATATTTTACAGTAACCTTTTTTTCCCTGGAAGGGAATTAATGGTTAATACTCAATTAAGGACATAATTCGCCGAAATAAGTTTTTGTGAAGAAAAAAACATAAAAATTCTCAGGAGCCAAAAAGCTGTTATCTTCTTTTTTCACTTGTACCCTTCGGATCAATATATTTCACCACAAACACCCATTAAACGATTCACAAAACTTTCAAACGCAGTTTATGACTTTAATTACACATTTCAACCTGGGTATCTTTTTTCCCAACACTCATTCTATTAAATCAGAAGCACTTTCTCATCAAATCTACGATTACAAATCTGTATTACCGCAAATGACAAAGGAAAAGAAAATTTTCATTTCCACCAAAAAAAAAAAATGAGGAAAAAGAAGATAAATATAAGTAGATAGGTAACTAGGTACCTAGGTATTCTTTTTTCTAAAGTTTTTTCTAAAAGAAGATAAACAAACTTGAAAAGCAAAAGCTCCAAAAAAAAAAGAAAAAAAAAGGGGGAAGTAAAAGACTAATCAAGAAAGTAGGTATAGCCCAGTTTCTAGGAAACGTCGACTTCACTACATACAAAATGACGTCTAAGGCAATTCGAAACACGAGAAGTTATTTATGTTAAAACGTTCGACTGCCTTTCCCAAACGTAGAAAACAAATCGAGATAAGGAAAGCTCATTGTACGCACTCGTTAATTTTCTCGTAATTATAGTGACTTTAGTTTCACAGACAAAGTGTATACTACGGAAAATAGTAAAACAAACGTTCGCTTGTATATATATAGTTCCGCAAGATGAATTTATGGCTGATTTATTCGTCTCGATGCTGCGAGGGGTGTGCGCTTAACGAAATCTTGTCAGTGCGGCGCTGCGAAACGCGAGTGTTTATTTCTTCTTCAACCCTTAAAATTGATGAAAATACCCTCGGATCGACGACGAGAGATACACGCCGAATAAATTTCGCTCGTAACTTATATTTTATAGTGTAGGTATGTGAAAAAAATAAAACGGCGAGTGAGGGCTATACCTTGTTTGGGGTTCTCTCTTCAATCCAGACACGCCACCTGCCGCATCAGCTCCAACACCTCTTCGATGTTAATATAATCCCTTTATTTATCTTGACACCGCCATTTAACTGTTTGCTGTCATTCATTTTTCAATTTTTTGTTGGCGTACGCCCTGCACATCCTCCTGAGATTAACGCTCGTTTTGGAATCTTTTTTTACTTTAAGTACCGTCGTATAGGCTCTGCGTTTTGCATCAATTTTTTTTTTCAGTTTTTGTATCTCTGTCTCGCGCTCTGTCTCTCTCTCTCTCTTTTGCTGAAAATATTGATAAAGTGATGCACAGATATTAATATTTTTAGCTTGTAGACGATGAGAGTATCGGGGTGAGAATAAGGATGACAAGTTAATGGTAGTTCTGTTACAGTGCTGTTTAATTCGAACGTTTTCTAAAATTAGTATTAAGTTTTTCATCAAGTTTGAATGAAAACAAAAAAAATTCGATCCCATCAATACTTTACTAGAAAAACCTGTTTGCCAATTTTCATCTATTATTAAAAAAAAAAAAAAAAAAAAAAAAAAAAATTTCAAATACTTGAAAAAATATAGAGAAATATGAGTCAAGGACCTCAGATGACAAATAAAAAGACGTTTTTAAACTCAGTCAAGCTGTAGAAGTACGCTATATTTCATGTAAAACGAATATAACAATCTGTATGATAGTCTAACAAGCGATACAGAGTTAGACGAAGGTTCCCAATTAGGTACGATTAGATTGAATAAAGTTGAATGAGTGGGAAAGAAAGTGTTACATGAATGAGAGAGTTTAAGAAAAGATTAAGTGTTGTTCATCAGTGTGGGAGAGAAAAGGATGGTATACCCAACAAAATATCGAAAATAATCGATATGTGCATCGATGGTTATCAATATATGACAAATATATGGACATATCGATATTTCATTGCTGGTTGTGGGACCACCAATCTTCTTCACTCTCACTCCTACAAAGACTAAACATTAATCACACAATCTGTTTTATACACTTATACTCGCAGCTACCCTGATTCTTGTTCCACCGCTAATTCCTGACATCCTGAGACTTTGTACATATTTGTTTACATACATACTTTTTCATACTCTGTACTGACTTATTTTCTCTACTGTAATTTTATTACACTCTTCTAAAATGTAACTTCGACAATTATTAATCTTTTATTTCTGTTGTATTTAATCTAACCTGTCTTCCTCAAACTTTATATGGTAGCGTTGCTCAGTACAGATTCTCAAACCCTGAAACATATCGATGCACCATAGGGATTTTCCATTTGGTGCGCCAAAATGTGAATCACTGTGGAAAATACCATTGTCAATTCACATTTCCTTGCAGCAAAAATGCATTTTTTTTAAATTGAAAAATTTGAATAATCTTCAACAATTAACCTTTAATGTATGAAATAACGACTGGAAAAAACAAAAAACAAACAGATATTATCGAATTAAAGGTTCAAACAATTCTCCAATGGCATGAATACAATAGAAATAAATAGTGAAAAAGCAAAAAACAACAAAAAATCAAATTAAGTGTTCAAACAGTCCTCCATTAGCATGCACACAATAATTCAAACGATTATAAAACTCTTCTTGTACATTTCGAAGGTCCCTGTGACTGATATTATTACAGCAAAGCTCAACAGCCTCACGTAAATCAACTTTCTCCAAACTGTAGACTGGGACTTACCAATCTGAGCAGCAATATTTCTTGAGCTTGTAGAAGGATTTGCAGCAACCAGTGCCTCAACTTGAGCCCTTGTAGTGTCTTCTCGAACTTGATATTTCTGTGGCCTTGGTGTTTTAACATTTCCTGTTCTTTCAAACTGTTTCACTATTCTCAATATTGTAATATGATGTGGTATTGGGTAGTTGGGAAAAGCTTCATGAAATAATGCACTCACTTCTCGATAAGTATGCCCCACATAGCTTTTTTAATTATCCAAATGTTTTCATTTAATGTAAAGGAAGACATTATCTCGCACTATGCATAAACACAGACTAGACTAAAATGAGCAGATAAACTTGGTCAAACCATATCAACCTCTCATAATCTGTAATACATGCCGATAAGGAAATACAATTTCTCCTTTGTTACAAAGAAATTTGAATCGACAATGGTATTTTCCAGTGATTCACATTTCGAGGCACCAAATGGAAAATTCATATGGCGCGTCAAAATGGGAGTCACCTGGTATACATACATATAATATATATATATATATATATGTAAGAATATGTATTCACATTCTTAAAATAACCACAGTTTCTGTCTGTGTTTCGCACTCGCTGATATAGTGAGTTGCAGCGATGTCTCATATATATATTAGATTTGTATTATATTCATCTATTGATGGATTTTAAGTATGGAAAGATGAAAGATGTGTCTACATGATTCTTCATTATTTTCTAAAGAGCTTACAAATCCATCAATAGATGCCAAGCTAGTGGGATGATCTTGAGGAAGACGGAATGCTAATTAGTAAACGATCAGCTCAGTTCTTTCCCTAGTGCGGCTCCCCCTCAAAGAATGGGGATGTAAGAATATGTATTCACATTCTTAAAATAACCACAGTTTCTGTCTGTGTTTCGCACTCGCTGATATAGTGAGTTGCAGAGATGTCTCATATATATATTAGATTTGTATTATATTCATCTATTGATGGATTTTAAGTATGGAAAGATGAAAGATGTGTCTACATGATTCTTCATTATTTTCTAAAGAGCTTACATATATATATACATTTGAATTTGAGTTATTAAAGGACCAAAATTTTCCTTGAATTATGAAACGAAAAACATATCTACCTCCACCCCCAAGTCGTTTCATGACACCAAGGTTAATAAGTAGATTTTCAATAAAAAACTTACTTAAAAAGGAAAAAATTACCAATATCTGCTGACTGTCTACCACTATTGGCTCATAAGTATTAAGAAAATGAATGTGAAAAAACCATTTCCCCCAAAAATATCTCAACTATAATGTTTTTTTCTTTATTGACTTTTACTCGTCCCATAGCTTATGGAGGATAGACTAGTAGGACGCAATAATGACCCTCAAGCTGAACCTAACTTTTCAGCTGCACGTTTGAAAATTTTCTGTGAGAATTCATCGAATTTTAAACATTGAAACAACCAACACGACTTTTTCCCACGGTATTACACCATTAAATAGGTTATAACGAATAATGGGGGATTAAAATTTAAAATATTCCAATCGTTGTAAACGACGCACAACTGCGAAACCCGATTCGGTCTTATTCCTCTTTTATAATAAAGGTCTTTCGACGAGATAAAGACAGTGCGATTTGCAAAATTTCATCGACAGAAATACGACCGCAAATATATATAAAACCTAATTTACTACGACAGAATTATTTAGTTTTTAATCGAAAATTCAACTCGTTTTCGATAATTACCTATACCAATGGTACGGAGAAGACTGATTAAAAACCATCTCGGCGAAAAAGTTGTTTATAGCCGTTGAGGGCATTTTGAAATTACCGTATAACGTTCTAAACGTGACATTTATGCGGAAAGTTTTCTGCAAGTATGGTTTTTTTTTTTTTTTTTTTTACAATGACGTTAACTTAAAAAACGTAATTAATAACGATGTTTTTCATTAATCTAATTACACGTTTGAAAAATTACGATTAAATGGCGAGATTCAAAATTTATGTCTTGCCTCGATTTAGTCGGAAATTTTCGCCCGCTAGTTTTATGCAAAATTTCATTAAAATCTTCGTTCGCTTATTCGTACGTATTCAAGAAAATATGGACGCCATTCCAGATATGTTGCTCATATATATGATTATAAAGGGGTTATATTTGTTGCTTTTAGAGGCTGTAATGTCGGTCTAAGTTGAGAAAATAATAAATGCGAGCTGAATTTTTACCATTATTTTTCGAGCTTTCTAACAAAAATTAACTTCTTAGACCCGAAACGGGTAGTTCACCTATGTAGATTAAAATATTTGATGATTCTCTTGTAACGAAATAACCATACAACTACATTATTATATTTTCAAAATGGACTCGTTTCGATATACTCGTAGAAGTCCATATTTCTGTTAGACTCAACTGAACTCGTAATTAGCAGAATTTGAAAATTAATTACAATTTATAATATCGAAAGGAAATTCAGGACTATGAAAATATTAATTAAGGTCCATTAAAGTCGTCGTACACAATTAAATTCCATAGAATCTCATCGAGGCCGATTTTAAGGTGGGGGATTTTGAATATAGTCCCCTCCAGCACAGAAAAAAAGGTCAATTTAAAACATTATTATTTGGTTTTTCAAATTTTCATCAATAAAAAGTGTAAAAAAAGTGTTGACCCTTCCCAGAAAATTCATGAATATTATAAAATGTGGTTCAACCCCCCAATAGCATATTCAGGTTGGTCTTTGGTTTAGTCCTTACTAGTAATTTTATTTCACCATCATCACTCATCATCACTTAATGTGAACTTAACTTCTAACTAAACATGCTTACTCCTGATCCTAGGAAGAGGGCTAATATATTCTAATAGCAGTTTCCTAGAGGAATTTACACCTTCTAACAGCACCACACTAGGTTTTAAATTCAAACCATTTCCTAATATACTTTTGTAACAACTGTTTATATACCAATATGTCAGGAAACACAGGCCTACTGGTCATGCATTAAAACTTTTTTAGGTGAAACTTGAACATGTAAATAAATATCAAACATAACCTAGGTCAGCTGTGTTGTAAAATTCTGCAAAACATTGCTGCCATTTAATTCAGTTCTCAAAATTCTCATTCACTGATACACAACTCTGTCTGAAAGCATTCAATTTAATCATTAATTATCTACATAAAATTCTAAATTTCCCATATTGATAAATCAAAGTTATAGTTAGTTATAGAATTTTTTCATACCTATTTAAAAATATTATTTTTCACTAGTATTAATCTACTGATGCGAATATTTGAAAAAATAGTACTCCTGGAAATAATAATAATAATAATAATAATAATAATAATAATAATAATAAATGCTGAAAATTCTATTTTTGGTCAACCAATTACGTGGTTGAGTCTGTTATGCCATACTCAGACACATTGTTTGTGCAAGACAACTCACACCCAACTACCCATCTGTACAAAATTTATAATTAAAAAAAACAATAGGGTTTTGAGAGAGAAATAATATTGAGAAAATCGAGATTCGAGAAATAAATTTTTGAAACAAAAAAAATGTTAAGAAAATGTTTTGAAGAGAATTAATTGTCTTCTAATGTTTTCAAACTACCTTGAAAAATACTATACTGGCTATAGATTACATAATTAGTTGAACTGGAAGTCTGAAATCTAAATAATGTTTATTTGTTGCTTTTTGGTTCCTTTGGTCAATTTCATCCTTTTGTGAAGTTATAAGCAATTATTTACAGTTTAATAGAAAGTTTTTATCTTAACAATGAGGCCAGTCAAACAAATGCAAAAAAAAAAGGAAGCTTCAGTACCTGCGGAGGTGGACTGAAACATTTAATGAGGTACACATTTTAATGAATACGAAACGTTGCAGCAGCTCCATTAGAAAAAGTGGGTTTTCAAAAGTTATAAAATTAATCACTAAAAAGTTGATAAACCATAATAAAAATATAATAATTGTATTAAATTTTGTAACTGTTGACGTTCGAAATTACACAATTAAAAACAATTATCTCTTTCAAATGGTACACACTGTCAAAGTAAAACTTTAGTCTGATTTCATTCAATGAATCAACTGGAGTTGAATAGGCCAAGCTCTCGCAATCACGGTGATGTATTTCATGACTGTTTTTTAGTTTACTACAGTACACAAGGAAATTTCACTTCTATAAATTTTTTGGAAATTCCTTCTGACAAATCTACACCTGAATTCCTAGCATGATTCAATAAATTATAGTTGATATTTTTTGCAAATTTATTTGTTATTGGTTCACAATCAAGCATTTTACAGCCAAAATAATGTCAAAAATATCTGCATAGTAAATACTATCCAGTCGATCCGCTTCAAAATCAGTAACATGTCACATTAGATCATAATAAATATTTGTAACAAATTACGTTACATTGATTGAAATTAGGCATTTTATAGCCAAAATAGAAACAAAAATAGTGTTACTGGAAGTACCCTATAGCTGATCCACACCAAAATTTATAGCAATGTTATAATAGATTATAACAAATAGTTTTTCCAAATTTCATAGATATTGGTCAAAAATTATAATTTTTATTACATAAACAAAAACAAAAATGGAAATACCGAAGTGCTGTATAGCCAATGTGTAGGTCCTTGGCTTAGTATTAATATTTGTTCCAAATTTCATAAATTGCGACCTGTGACCTGTACCATAGTAACTTAGAAATCAGCTCTTATATGTCTACTTATATGAATAGATATATTATGCTATAGCGGAGACAGAGAGACGAATGAGATAAAGAAATAGTATGGGATGATGTGATTGTATGCATGTGCTATGTTCACACACATAACCACACACTTACTCACACAGACACATTTTTTGGTGTGTAAACATCTTAGTACTCGGTCTACAGTGGGGGTTAAACAAGAATTACAATTGTCAGATTCTCGTAACCGTAACTCTTACAGTTGTAACACTCATTTGTGTGTGTTATATGACATTTAGGTGTATGGTTGTGTGCATGCATCATGTTGCCCATCCAGACAACCACACTATTATCATGTTTACACATCAATCCTTCTTGAGTATAACCCCAGTAGAACTCACACTTTTTTTTTCTTCTCTCTTCTCTCCTTCGTACCACAATTCACACCAAGATTTATATCAAGATTTTTTCTGGCCATCTTACCTTCCTGTTTTCATTTTTACCCCCACAGTGGAAATAAAAATGTATTCCACTTTGAAAGTGACATAGGTGCCTAAGTTATAACTTAGGAGAGTGTCCTCGGAGTGAAGAGGTTTAAATGATGAAGGTTCCTCACAAATAACGAAAATATTTTACTTCATTTCAATGATATTAGGTAGAAATCTAAAAATTGTGTCAAAATGGAGGTCAATCTGTACATTTATGTCATGCATAACTTTGAATCTTAATTTCACCTCAGAATAATCAACTGTACGTGTGTAGTATTATTCTATACATACTACAGTCTCAAGTTATGATGTTTTAAAAGAACAAGTGTGGAAACCAGATGAGTCATTTTTCAAAAAAATGATAAGTTTACTCAATAATAGTCTCACAGTAGCGTCGTAAACATATTCGATCTATGTATGTATTATAGTATGTAGGTATATTTCAATGAGTGTGTCCATAAACAGAAATAAGATTAGAACCCAGCCGACCACTACCTACTATAGCACAAACATCTTATCTTACATTTGAATCATGAAATAAAAGATTTGATTGTGTTGCAAGAGTAATTCAATACTTTTAAATTACCTCAACAAATAAGATAATTTCTGAATATTATCTTTTATTAATATTTCACTTCAATTATTACAAACACTTTAGAATTATACTTATTACTATTTCTTAATACTAATGATACCTAATGTCCATAGCAACTAGCATGGACCCTAACGTCTCTACTCGAGTGTAGGTTTTGGAATGACCATGTCTTCGAAATGAAGATATGACATTACTTTCATTTTCTTTATTTCAATCAAAAGATGGCCGACCAAAAAGGTGGCATGATATGGAACATCCGTCAAATATGATGACTCTTCATTGTCAGCATATCTGGTGGTGTCCGTTTGTGAGAAGCTAGGTGAAATATAGACAGCTATTATTCCAAGAATTAGGAATAATAGTCGTCTATAATTTGTTCGACACGTTTTTGTAGATGAACTGAATCGTCTGCAAAAACGGGACGGAACAATTCGTAATTTGAATCATTTTTTAAGACAAAAATAGTGATTTATGATTCGAATATAAATTTTTGTGATTTTGCCCAACGTCTTACATCTGGTCGCGATTTTGTAAAATCGATGTTGAAACATCGCTCTATTCCAATTTCACTCGCATGGAAAATATTTTACCCTTGCGGGAGTTAATATTTTTATCCCATAAGAAATTACTTACTGCAATAATTCTCCTTCCAATCTTTCGTACACAGATCTGGAAACTCTGCTGGATGACTGAATTCACTACTGTATTACTGAAAATATTACAAAATACCTTTAATTTATTGTTTTAAAAAATTGAAGAATGCTCATCACCCAACAAACACGAGGAATTAACTTCGATACTTACCATCAGATTTATTCCATTATCACTCGTATTCTTTAACAAAAATTATTTTTTATTGTTTTCTATGTGAAATTCGGTCGAATGCATTGGAGTCTTCTCAGCGAACTGTATTGTTTTTTGAGATCAATTTTTTACGAAAATTATTATTTTATTCTGCATGAATTTTATTTTTAACTGTACGTTAGGTCGTTGTCAAAAAAATTTTCCGAATAAAAATTTTTTGAAAAAATTTTCACGTTTAAAATTTACTACTTTTTTTACTTAAAAATCACTGGTTCGGGCGCCAATTTTACTTGTAACGGTATAGTTGTTACAAATAAACACAATAGTAGTTTAATAGTATATTATTATAAAAAGGTGAACAGATTATTACAAAAGTATGAACAACGTAAGAGTAAAAATGAACGAATGAATAATAATAATAGATGATAGATATATAATACAGAACATTAGACTATTTATAAGGGTGAAGTTCGAGTGATTTGAATTGGGTATTGTGGGAGATATGAATATGATTGGTTGTTGAGGAAAACGTATTTTAGGTAAAACCAATGAAATTAAAAGGAAATGACAAAAAGTAGGAGTGTTTAAGAAATTAATAAGAATTGGAATTATTGCAAGGTATCGAAATATATTCGTAGAAAAGATGACATCATGAAATATAGACGAAAACAGTTTATGGTGTACCGGAGGTGATGTCATCAGACAAGTCAAGACTTGAAAGACAAGTTTGAACTAGTCTTAAATGACGTGAATGAAAGGAAGTGTAAGTAGACGGAAATATGAAGAATAATGTGGGAAAATACGAATTAATAAAGTATGAAATAATATGTATGAAAATATCATTACATATACACATTCCACTTCCCCTGAATGAAGCTATATTGAAGGGCCGTATCAAAACAATGACCATGTGATGAAAACGTTTCATAGTAACGGTTTACTTATTATATCCGGTCGAAAGAAGCAACATTGTGGGTACGATTCAAAGCATTAAAAATTGCTGTAGCAATTTTGAATAAATTCGAATATTATGTTTGACTAGCAACGCCACTAAGTTGGTGGACGTCGAACTGAAAAATTCATGTTAAAAGAACGGGTCTAGAAGTAAAAAACAAAATAAAACAAAATAAACTAGATAGGTACTTTAAAAGATAAAAAGATTCAGCTCTTTTATACTACAGTTTAAACAAAAAAAATATTTAAATTACTTTCACAATCTGCAGTTCTTACAACAATATTTATATAAGAACAATGAAAAAAATTACCCTAATAGGAGGATCAAGTCTCCTAGTCTTCTTATTATTCCACAGATTTTATTCAATTTAAATCTGTAATTGAGGGATTTTTTTTTGCAACCTTATCTGATGGCCTTAATTGATCTTATTTTCACCTCAAACGAGAAAAGAGAAAAAGATTTCGTACATAAAACCTCTACCATTTTTCTGCTCGTGACGATGGTTCATTTAAAAAAAGGTCAGTTTTCTACCTCCTGTTTCCTGTATTTGACATTTTTCATTTTCTTCGAGAAAATAATTTCACTGGTTTTAGCCCTTTAAGCTGTAAAAAAAAAAAAAAAAATGAAAGTGAATTTACAAGTGTTAAGGTGGCAAATAACACGCAATTTCCGCTTTTCTCACCTCAAAAAATAAGAATTTGTTTTCTCTTCGCCTATTATTCTTTTTCTTATTTCCTCGATTTAAAATCTTTGTGAACAAAAAAAAAAACAAACACCTCCAGCATTTCCCCAAACAAATCTATATATACGCAGACTGCACGTTGAATGAGTCAAAAAATATTTCTCTCATTGACTGACGCATAACCCCTTCCCATTCAATTTATGTAGAATTTATTTAATTTTCCGACTATCCAAAACGTAAACTTCTCGTGGGTAATCGAATAATTCGAAATAAATTAGCTGGCTTATTTTTGAATTGAAAACATTTCGAAGCCAGCATCGGAACGTCGATAAATCGATTTAGGGTTTTGGTAAATACATAATATACCGGAGTCGACAAAGTGCAGCAGAACTTCTTCGTCACAGATGCAACACAACGTTTTTGTTTCATTTGAACTGCATACATAAAGATATTCTTCGTTAAAATAAATTATTTAGGTATGATAGGTCGGTGTACAGGAGAGTTTTATTTTCATTTTCTTTAAAATCAAAATATAAAAAACGAGAATCTTTCAAAGTGAAATCATACTATAAAAAAACAAAAAAATAAGTAAATTAATTTCTTATCGAAAAAAGGACGAAAATAGTTTTAGGTATTCTTTTACGCGAAGCCCAAAGAAGAAAAAATTCACCTTAAATGGACGTGCCAATGTCAATGTATATTTTCTTATTTATCAAATTTGAATGGTACGAACAGTTTTTTCCTTATTGCATATCTTTTCAAGCCGAATAAAAAAGTAAACAATGGATAATTTAGAAATTTTTCTTGGCTGCTATACCTACATATTGATTTTTCTTATTTATTAGTGTTCAGATAGCATTGTATTGTACTTTTCATTCCCATGTGAAGACGAGGAAAGGAGATTTTATTGTAAGAAATTTCGTAGAAAAATTTCTAATAACAAGAGCTAAAATGAAATAATGACTATTTCTGTACTCGCCAAATGTATTTATAAGGAAAGTGCGCATTGAAAAATTGAATCTGCGGTACCAAATAAAAGTAAAATCTATGGGTTTATTGTGAAGTGTGGTATGT
>WOFM01002050.1:0-15630 GCA_011428145.1 Ericerus pela
GCCGCTGCCACTCCGCTATTCTCTTTGTTATATTCATTCTGGAAGAGTTTACGCACGTACGATAGAGGATCCTTTTCCTTCATTAGAGCCAGATTAGGCTTCGGCGTGCCACGCGGCAAACAAGGCGGTGGATTCAGTTCGTGATCCTCGACAAAGATGCCTGGTACTGAGGGAAACACCCAGAAACGACGATACGCACGATCCACGCCAATTGGTGCTAGCTGGATGCGCAGATTGTCGATAGTTATCTCAGCCAGCTGACGACGTAAATCCTCTTTGCGTCGCTGCACGTCCTTCTCTGCTTTTTCCAATTGCTCGTCCGTCATCTCTTCCACTACTGCAGCCACAGAATTGTTGGCTCCAGGCGCAGTTCCAGCTGCTGCATCTGCTTCACCACTAGCACCCCCACTGGTGCTCTTCTCCGACTTTTTCTTCCTTTGCTGCAACAGTTCTTTTTCTTTCTTAATTTCGGCTGCCAATGCGGTACGCAATTCAACCCGTTTCTGTCGGAAAAGGTCCACATTTTCGTGTACCAGGTCTCGAACCCCCGCAAACATCATCACTTGGTGTACGAGACACTCCAAAATCGCAATTTTATCGGCAATAGGGAGCACGGCGACGCAAGTTTCGTTTAATGCACGTATTATGTGCGCATGTTCGCTTCGGAACCACACCCCTGGATCATCCACACCACCCACATAACCTCCCTTCTCTTGGATGCGCCAACGATGACATGTTTCACTCACACGAGCACCAGATGAGAGCAAATGCAGTCGCAACACCTCGCTTATGGTGGTCGCATCGATTGTCAACTTCTGCAACGGCACACCATGAAATGCCAGAGGGCAGTTTATGGCCACGGCTGCGATCTTCGCCCCCGGGTCCAAATCAGTGGATATGGTACTGGTGGTAGGGGTGGTGGTCGAGTTCGAATCGAATTCACTAATGGCTAACGAATCGAAGCTCTCACCAATTTCATCTTCTTCCTCCTCTTGCAGTCGGAAAATAGCGGCCAGCAGCAAATGGATGAAGTCAAACAGTGGTCCAGCGAGCTCAGTTTGTGACAATGCACGATCCAACAGGTCGATGGTGACTCCGGCTGGAAAGAAGTTCTTAACGCCTACCTGCTCGGAGAACGTCTGGAAGAACTCGTAAAGCATTACCAGCTGTCCAAAGAATTCGTTCGGTGTTTGCAGACAAATAGGCACGGGAGTAGGAAGCTCTTGCAAATCCTCCAGCTCCAAATCTTCACGCGTCTTATTCCATTCTTTAACGAATTCATCGAGTTTTTTCTTCTCATCCCGCTTGCGCTGCGAGTCCAACTGTTTCTGTTGCTTTTTCTCGATAAGCTGTTGCTGATGCTCCATCATTTTCTTGCGCTTCTCCAGTAATTCACGTTCAATGATCTCTTCCGTGTTCTTGCGTTTTTCAGCCGTTTTCTTTTGAAGC
Organism: Ericerus pela; assembly: GCA_011428145.1. Lineage (NCBI taxonomy): Eukaryota > Metazoa > Arthropoda > Insecta > Hemiptera > Coccidae > Ericerus > Ericerus pela. The sequence continues at coordinate 1,450 of WOFM01002050.1, forward strand.
TGACGTTTCAACGAATCAGAGCTGCGGTTAAACTTTTTGTTGTCCGACATCGAGCCACTATTGTTGAGGACGCGCTTGGGTGACTTCGGATCTTTGTCCGACAATGATTTCGGTTTCAAGTATTTGTCGAGCGATTCTTGTTTTTTACCTTTCTGCGAAGCCACAACGCCATTTTTCAAAGGCGATTTGACCGAAGAAGAAACCGTGGAAGGTCGTTTTACATTCTTTTTCGGCGTGTCTGAGCGCACGAATTTGGGCAATGGTCCCGCAAATATCTGCTCGAAACGAACTTTATCCACTTCGTAGAGTTTGTAAGCGCTTTCTTTCAGCTTCCATATGCCATCCACTTTAGATACGTAATGTTTGATGAAGAGCTGATTACGATCTCGAGTATAAGTGAACTTTTTACGACGCAGCTGCGACGCAGAGGCATGAACTCGTTCTGATTTACCACCATTGGCCTGAGGTGCTATAACTTCAATTTCATACTCATATGCAGAACCAGGCGGCCAAAACTGTCTGTCATTGGCCCTGTAAAATAAAAAAATTAAATAAATGAGACCGGTCTAATGTTTTGTTGTTTTTTTTTTACCTAATTTTAGCTAGAAAATAACCGTAACAAATCTCATCTCTCGTAATAAAGATTAATTTTTACATCAAGCGAAAAATATATTTGACAAAATGTATTAAAAAACACATGTTGCTATATTTATACCGGATGAAGGGAGGCAAAATACTATTAATCACACTTGATAGTGCCAAAATGAATGAATTTAACCCATTTTTCGTTTTATTTCGCCAATTTTTTCTACAATTTTCAAATTCCATACTTCTGTCATTTTAGCACATCTCAGCTTATCAATGTAATAAACGTAAAACCATTTTTTTTGTCTTAGTAAACTATACAAAAATTATTAAAAAATTATGCGCATACGCCAACTATTTCACTGTTCCGCCAAAATAACGAATTGAACAGTGTTACTAGGCCAGTAAAAGGCAAAGTGCCGAAAAGAGGAGCTTCAGGGGCTTGCAACATAATATACATAGGCTAGGATTTTTATGAAATGGCATGTATTTTTGTTGCCCTTCTTCTAGTGTATTTTCCAAACCTATTGCATTCAGTGCAACGATGGGACCTGTGAAAAAGCACCGATCGTGAGTCGTAGATCATGAATATATAGGTCACTCAATATATATATTTCCACTTTTTGCTCATTTTGGCACTTTTTGGAAGTCTGTGGAATCACCGCTGTTTGACTTATGGCAATGAAACTTGGAGTAGTGTTGGAAGCTTTCATGGGATACACATTCGTGTTAAAATTTTTGAAATTCATCTTCTAGTTTCGGAGGAAGGAGTTCTCAAAGTGTTGCAAACCCACCATGTTGTCATCACGATAACTTCCGTAAATTAAAAGATTTTGGCTTGAAATTTTTGTGGCAGTTGGAGATCATCAGGGACTGGTTTGGTACTGAATTTGAACGAAATCGATCCACTAATTTTCGAAAGTAGCTATTACAAAATTTGACACTTTCAGAAAATACACACCGCGGTTGATGCGCGGCAGAGATATTTCAGTATACCCACTTTACTTTTTTGTTTTATGTCATTTGCTGTAAAATGAACCAAACTTCATTTAGCATATTTTGATAAAAATTCTTACTTTTATCATATTTGGGCCATTTACGCATCATATATGACCACATTTGGCTGTTTTTACCCACTTTAGGGCATACTTTGGTAAAATAGTCATTTTTCAGGCAATACTAAATTTTTTAATCTGTATAATTGACAACCCCGCCCAAAAAAAAAATTTCGTTCAATTTTATGAAAAATTATGACTTTAAATTTTGTGGATTAAGTCCCTATTTTATAGAAAATGTACAGAATTTCGTCAGGTCAAAAGCAGATAATATCATTAATATCAGATCAGAATACAGCTTTCAACTCTTTCAAATGATACCCATATTGTATGTGCATATAACTTTTTGAACATACGTACATTTTGTTATAAAAAGATGCCTATTATATTTCATATTTCTGGTATGTTCAGTGTATACAAATCCGAGCCCTAATAATATACATCGCTATCTATCTATAATAGAAGTATATTTGTTTGCCACAGCTTCGGAACTGCCAGGTAGATCGAGATGAAATTTTCAGTATTTATTTGTATTAAACCGAGAAATGTTTGAAGCAATCGTCGAAGTCTGCAACCAGTTTGAGGACAAGGTTGTCTATTCTCACCAAAAATTCATCATTTACAGTACAAAGACGAACAAGAACGAAAGGGAATGAGAGAGAATGAAAAAAATGGCAAATCACGGGCGCAGCGTAAGCGAAGCTGCGGTTAACATCTAGTATATAGATACATAAATATGATGGGGTGAAAGTCCGAAATTCAGTCAATATTGACAATAACTGGTGAATATCGACATACACCGGTATTGTTGAAAGTACAGAAATTAAAAATTGAAATCATTTTTTCGAACATTTTCCACTGATTATGACATGTCTTAAAAATGGTAATGGTGAATGTTAAAATAATTCATACATCATTCCATGCCATAATATTAATGAATAGTCATGTTTTTTCATTTTTTTATACACAACTGTATGACTTCACCATATGCGAAAGAACATCATAAGCTATGTCTCTCCTAAACCTTTCTTAATAAAAAAAAAAAAAATTAAAATTTTACCATCCAACCCAACATTTTCAGTTATCAGTTGAGGGAATTAGCCTTTCAAAAAAACAAAACCACCCATCTAACTTCTACTCCCTTGGAATAAAAATAAAACAAATATTTCCTAACATTCATCGAAACTACTAATTATTCAAGGCCAAAATCATATTAAGGTACCATAGTATTATTGCCTGTTCAACCAACAGGGAATGTGACTCCAATCTCTATGATCACCCTTTCAGAGCACTTTCGCAGCGCCATCTAGTTCCGTCTTAAATCCTAATACATATATTTTTATTTTTTTAGTATTCTTAAACAACTATTTAGAGAAGAAAACATTTTGAAGTTGTTCAACAACCTGATTCAGGGAGAGCACTTTTTCATTCTGTCTAAAAACTTCATAGGATAACTTTCCTAAGATGCAACAAAATACTACAAATTAATTAATGCTTATTCGGACATATATTACCGTATGTGAAAAACAAAAAAAGTTATTTACACAAATATTACGAATTTCTTTTACGGGAATCAATTTCACGATGATACTATAAACTATGAGATAATTAGTATTCATGAAAACGTGATTTGTTTAGGATAAAATAAAACACTTCGAATTTCTCTAGAGTGAAATAACGCATAACTTAATCATGGGGTTTCGAACCATGCGATACTGAGCAAAGATTGGTCTTACGTCACTACATAACGTTCCTAATGATGGGAGAAACGATTAATCGGCAGCTTTCAATGTCAGAAAATATTAGACAAAATCTTTGGAGAGAATTTTCAGAACAAAAACACAAAATACTTACTTAACGCCATTTTTCACCTCTGGCAGATCCTTTGATGAAGGGGCAATCACCTCTAATATTCGACTACAAACCCTAAAAAATCGAAAAAAATTGTGAGTAACAAACTCGGAGTAGTACACATAAAAATAAGCGCAAGAAAATTGATTTTACCAATGATCACCGTGTGAATTGTATTCAACAAATTCGCTGATAAAATACCGTTCGCGAACGTACATGAATATATCTTCTGTCAAGTCGGAAAGAGCTGAACGATTAGACAACGTGACCAGATACAAAATCGGCTTTCTCAGCTGAGAAAAGTAATTTATATTAAACCAAATTTTATAATAATGTTTCATCTGATTATAACAATTTAAGTTGTAAGTAGTCGTATTTTTCTCCATTATGAAAAAACCAAAATTTTTGGAAGTTTTCCAACACATTTAAAAAAACACACCTTCCTTTTCCAAAAAATTCAATAATTAAAACGAAATATTTTACCGAAATTTCAGATTTTGTTCATTTATTATTGTTTTTTTAGAAACGTGAAAATATCATTGGGGAAAACGACTCTAGTCGATTAATTTTTCTCGAGTTGAGCCGAATAACATCTTCATCAAGCTTAAGCTACGCAACCCACGAGCACGGGCCCGCGTGTCCTCTTTTCTGCTAGCATCCTAACGGATCTTCTACAATGCATGCGACATGTACGCAACAATGCGATGAACGTCGTCATGTGACCAAGTCAACCAACTGGAGAACTTTCTCACTTTACTACAAGCTACTTGGTTCATTAAATAATATTAAAATTTGATTTTTTTCAAAGTCGTGATAACAAATGTGAAAATGTTGCAGCTTTGTCGCAAGTATTGTAGACAATATTCTTGAATTTATTGCATTTGTTGCGCAACACATTGTTGCGAGTGGTGTCGTTGCACGCATGTCGCATGCATTGTAGAAGAGCCGTAAAGAAGACGATGAATGCAAAGTGAGAGTGGCGAAGGGCAGAGGAAAGGTAGCGAGAAGGGCCCGTACTCACCATCCCCAGTGATCCTGCAGCTGCTGAAGAACATTAAGTCGCCAACTGAAAAAAAAAAATGGGGACGTCGGGTTGCCTGCACCTAGACATTCCTCTCATGTCCTGACGCAGTCCTGAAAGGATGATCCTGGAGTATGAGGTATAGTATCAGTGGGGCCACTTGTGGCATGCGTGCATCGCCCTACACTCTGCCATCATAGATAATTATTTTCATAATTTTCATTATTATTAGTATTATTATTATTATTATTATTATTATTATTATTATTATTATTATTATTATTATTTATTATTATTATTTATTATTATTTATTATTATTTATTATTATTTATTATTATTATTATTATTATTATACTATTTTAATTTACGGATTTCATACACTATAAGTTTATTTCCTCAATTTATACAAATATAATAATCGGTAATACCTGGTATCTTCACAATATAGTTTTTTGCTTAATTGAATGACAAGTAATTAAATCTGAGTAACTTAAACTTTGATTAAATTTAAGGTGAACAGATTCAAATTTTGTATTTTGCATAACTAATATGAAACAAGAACAACAACTTCATACCATTATAAGCAAACGTAAGTGCCCACAAACTCCACAGAAAAATGCTGACAGCCACAAACATCACATGAAATATGAAGACGAGTACTTTCTTTTGAATTAGGACTATTTTTCTTGTCTTTCTGCGTGTTTGTTATCTCATGCAGTCTACCTCGAACTGTATCAGCTTCAACAACCGAGGCTTTTCTGAATGCATTTAAATGATTTACAGCACGAAGAGGCTTATCCAATACAGTTTACTCCGACCAAGGTACAAACTTCAAAGGTATACCCAATCATCTCAATCTCACCAGAACCGGTGTTCAAAATCACGCAGCCAATGATGGCGTATCACGGAGATTTAATCGACCTCGTGCTCCCGATGGAGGCAGAATTTTGGAGTCGGCTGTAAAGTCAATGAAAGCCCACTTGCATCGAGTAACAAAAAATAAAATTTTAAACTGCGAGAAGTTTTTGACGCTATTTGTCCAGATTGGAGGAATTTTGAATTCCCGACTATTAGCTTATAATGTAAATTTTGTGTCCCAGCCACTTGGTGATTGGCGGTTCATTAATCTGTGGGCCAAAACTAAACAATCGTAATCAAAAATTATCAGCTCACTATCAAACTTTGCGACACCTTATCAACTACTTCTGGCATCTTAGGTTTAAAGTTATTTTTTGCAACTATGTTCAAAAGAAAAATGGCAGACCTCGACTCAACCTACACTTCAAGTTAACTGGTTAAAGAACATGCACTCGAACCTGCAGAATGGCTTTTTTTTGTGTCCAAAAAATCTTTTCCGACAAGAAAAACGTTATTTGAACTGTTGGAGTGAAAACTGGAGCGTCCACAAACATTTGAGATGCATCTGCATTGATCCGGTTACTTTTTTATGAAGCCTCTACAACCACCTCAGCTCTATCAAGGGGGGAGTAACTGTTGGAGCTACTTTTGCGCTCCTCCGTATATTTTTTGTAATTATTGCAGCTACATTTTGTTTTTACGGGCAGCCTTTTTTCTTCTAATTTTATAGTTTATTATGATGATAATGATGTTAAGTTACTTCTCATTAACAGTTTTTTCGCATATTTGCGTAGAAAAATTTATAATGTTTAATATTGCCATTAATACATCTTATGTTACAAGTTCCGTTTCATTACTGAGCTCAACAAATTGGTCTTTTATTTATTTGAATAATTATGCAACCAATACCACTTCCTAGTACAATATGAATTGATTTGACACATTGTACATGAAAACTGGTTCAATTATTAGAGCCAGAGAGAAAGAAAAAGGGGAGACTTCTACCAGGTCCGGACCCTTTGAGAAGAGCCATCTCAAACTAACTCCCGAAAAAAAAATTGAATGATTATTAAAATAAACTTTGGTACATGCTAGAGTGTTTCAAACCGAGGCATATGCAATGTGTCCTCAAGAAATTTTGAAAAACAAAAAAGCTATTATACATATAAATATTCTGGAATAAAAAAACGCACACAAATTTTTTTCCTCTTGCTTTGATCGTGAAATTGTTTCATTACTTTTAAAGAAAGTAAAGTTCTCGCTCAAAAATTTTTTTGGAACACCGCTACTTACATGACCTCGGGGCTTGAATTCTCTCTCTCCCGGCCTAGCATCCATTCTCTAGTCAGTCCACTACAAACGTAAATATAGCAAATGAACAACACAACGCCTCTTTTTTGTAGTCAGATAAAATTGAAAATGAAAAAAAAAGGTAGATTCCACAAGTTTTACTTCCACTTTATTTTCTTCATGTTAAATTCTAATAACGTTTGAAACTGAGTACTATAGCTGTGAGTAAAAGAAATCTGGACAAGCTCTCATATCAACATCAGCAAGTATGTAGATGCAGAGTAACATTCAATAAATTAAAAAATATTTTCGCGAATGCTAATTGTTTCAAACACCCGCGCTACATAACAAATAAAGAATAAGACAAAAAGTCGACATGCAACACGTCATATGTAATGAATTTTCTCAACATTCTTAATTTAATTTTCATTATGTATCTTAAGTAATCTCCAAATAAAATAAATAAATAAATAATAATAATAATAGTAATAATAGTAATAATAGTAATAATAATAATAATTTTAGGTGTTCAGGCGGCACGGGGATTCAAACCTGTACTGGCTGAACACCTAAAACCTCCCTCGTTCACCGTCACAAAAGGCAGTACTGTACTACACTCGGCCTACACCACTGCCCCCAGTATAGCGGAGTGTAAATACGGCTTCCCATACGGAGGCGCCTAGGTAGGGACGTACACCGGAACGTGGTGATGCCCTTCCCTCCATCACCGCTCCGTGCATACGCCCACCAGCGCCGTCACACAGAGAAATGGCGGTGTGACGCATCACAGTTACAGTTGGTTCAACTAGTGTCCGAGAGATGGCGTGAATAACCATCCCTCGGATCACGTCGGGGTCACCACTTTAGGTGTTCAAGCAGCACAGGGATTCGAACCCGTACCAGCTGAACACCTAAAACCTCCCTCGTTCACCATCACAAAAGGCAGCACTGTACTCACTCGGCCACGGTGCCGGGTGACGGTGTTCGAGGGAGTATGTACTTATATGTGCCGACGTAGTGTGGCGGCCGCCACAATAATAATAATAATAATAATAATAATAATAATAATAATAATAATAATAATAATAATAATAATAATAATAATGATAATAATAACAAAAGACTAACTAGTAAATATTTAAGAATAAGTAGAAATGCAACAGAATTTTGGAATTTCGAAGTTATTCATAGTTTTTATGAGACTAAGCCTACTTCAGTATTAGAATTATAATATTTCTACCATAAATTAACTTCATTTTTTAAATTTAATCATTATGGAACTATTTCATTTCTTCAGTGGATCAAAACATCTCTTTTTTCTTTTAGAATACAAAAAATTACTCAGTGAGTGAGTACTTAATAGTCTTTTAACTTCGTATTATGGCGGTTTATCAGAAAAAAGATGTTTGAAGTATCTATTTATAGGTAACAATCGATTTGAGAAAAGAATTTATCATCAATATAATATAACCATCAGTCAAACAGCTGATTAATGTCTGCAAACTCATGATAATAACCTGATTTAATAGGAGAGCTCAATTTTCAAGAAGATAAATTATAACCATAAATAAGAGCATTCGCATTTAGCTCCTAAACTAGTGTACAGAAGGGACTCTGGTATTGAGTTTCTGTAAGGAAAAAATATTGTGAACTATTTTATTTAATTTCAACGCTAAATTTTAAAATAGTACAAAAAAAAATATTGAGAGCCACACTTCTTCGCAATCCGAGTCGTATTCACACAAAGCTACCCAACTGCTGGTCAAAAAAAGCTCGCCCCAGTGGTTGACAGTGGTGTAGTCGTAATCACCAATAAAAAGCTTATGTGAAATAGTTCATCGACAAGATGCTAATTTTCTGACGATCTTAATGGCTCTCTCAGGTAATAAATGGTTCCTTATAGCGTCTTGGGACCAATCAAAGTTTTTCTCGATGCTAATTACTAAAAATGATAAGTCTCTGCGCCTGTGCACAACAGCTATCTAAATGATTCAAGATAAATCTGTCTTCAAAGTGAACACTACTGAAGAAACGATTGAGGGAACCCTTACGGGATATTCGACAAATCGCGAAAAAGTCTCACGTCAGACAAATAGATGACTGGTACAAACTTAGCAAAATTATAGGGGTCAGCATTTTTAAATTCAACAGTAAAGTGCACTCAACTAGCAGCTGCTCAAAATCTGGATACAACTGAAGGCTGCTCAGTATATATATTACTTCACCATAAATTGGGAACAAACTTACTTCGACTAGAAAGTCATTTAATAACTTCTTGGCGTTTTTTTCGCACTCTACCGCCTCAATATACGTAAGGCCAGATCTGCCAGTTTCTTCACAAGCCCATACCAACGAATTGCAAAGTATTATACGTTCTGCAAATTCTCTGCGGAAAATAATAAGAAAATTAGAATAGATTACACGATCTCAACCTTCAACAATTAGAAATATATATTGTTTATGATCAATTGATCAACATAATAAAATAGAATCAATAAAGCGAGTAAGCTAACAAGAAATATGGCTGGAAATTACAAATAGGTGTGATAAGTCAGTGTTATGAATTGGATCCTTCACGATGACAAAAAAGACGAAAAACTTTTATAGTCGTAAGTATTCTACGTCTCCTAAAGGGACACGTTAAAACTATCACACATGAATGTAGCCTTCGAATTTTAACAATATTATTGCTACTACCCAACAATAGTAGTACGAATTACAAATAATTTAAAATATTTCTGAAATAAATTCTTGACGAGCTTGCATCTCTTCCAATATGTAATCGACATTGGTTTCATTTCATCACCATCTCGCACAATGTCGTCACGTACCATGGCGGGTGCACACAAAAAAAGAAAAGCAAGTAAGCAAGAAAACCCACTTACTGATAATTATCGAAAATTTCGTTCGTAGCTTCGCAATAAAATACTCGGTCAGTATCTTTCAATCCCAATGGTATCGCATTTTTCTCAAAACGTTTCTTGTTTAGCAACGGCATTGTCTAAGAATAAGATATAATGGCGTGAGGCGAAGTTTTGGAGGGAATAGGGCAATCAATTTGGCTCGAACATAAGAAATCGGTCTATCTTCGTTAAATAAACCACACTGAACGCGAATTAGAAAACATTTGAAAAGTAATCGCGACAGCGTAACCAATACACGCAATAAATATGAAAATCGCTAGCTACAAGCATCGAGAAATATGGTCGCGACGGTAACGAATTTCTTACGCGAAAATTTTTTCTCCTAGCATAACTGCATAAGAGGAACAGGAAAGGCTAAAGTAGAAGTATAGCTAAGGTGCTACGGTCGAAACAGTGCTCAAAACGCAAAGCTAGAATATCAGACAGAGAGTTCATTCTTTCACATTTTTATGACTTTGCACTTGGTCGAATTCAGTGGAATCCCATTTAATTCCTCTGTGCCACTAGAGTCCTATAGATATAAATACGGCTATACGACATTTTGTATCAAAAGTTGAATCTTATTTATTAATCGTTGACCTTCGACTATGTACATAATGGACTGCGCATACTGATAAAATTAACATTGGCTTATACGAGACCTTTGACTATATAGCTTATGGACTGCTAGAACTGATAAAATCTTGAAGCCCAACACTGCAGGCATTACTTTTTGAAAATGGTACTTTGTGTGAAAATTGAATTTGTATCAGGTAGAATATCGTGTATTTTATATTTAGACCTAATTATTTCGTTCCGTAATTCTTACTTTTTTTTTATACAGAAAGTTTTAATGCAAATGGGATTAAATGTTATTACTGTCGATGGAAAACTAATCAAAGAATTACGTACTTATATACAGGTAGAATAAGGAAAATATTAATAATTTCCTTATTCTTATCTTAATACTATACTATACAGTTAACTATATGTATAATAGTTTATGAGGATGCATCAATTACACCTACAAAATCCAATTTATTACAAGCTTCATCAAAATCATTAAGAGATTGCAACAAATCTGTCGGTAAGCTATTGCCATTAGATGCTTCTAGACATTAGATAGTGGATATATACTCATGTCAAGTTTTGATGCACTTAAAGTATCAGTGGAATGAAGTTCTAGTAAAGTATTACATATTTATGTCATTAATTATTCTATAAACTTACAAATAATGCCATTTTATCATGTGTCAATGGCAAAGGAGAATAATAATAAAATTAATTATCTATAAATATAATTTTAATTACTAAATTAACAAAATATAAAAATTAATTTTTTTCTAGCCAGAATTGGAAATTTGGAATCACTATCACTTATCACCAAAGGTTGTTTTTTGTAAAAAGAACGCCTGTTAACAGTGGCTTCAGCGGTCTTCCATTTAACCCTATGTATTTCTTATCAGTTCTAGCAGTCCATAAGCTATATAGTCAAAGTACGAGACACCATGAAGGCGTACATTTCATTCAAAAGTATTGTTTTTTCAAGATTTATCCAATATAATAAGTCAATTGATTAATTTTGCACTTCATTTTACAAAATGAAAGTCAGCTCAGCTGCATACAAGGTACAGCTAATATTCATTTATATGTTAATGAAAAACCAGACAGATTACCGGAAATTTACAATCATATAATATTAAATATAAAGCCTTAAAAAAATGTTGATCAATAAATAATTCTCCATAAATGACTTTAAATTTAAATTACAAAATTCATATTTATCTCGTCAGATGATTGCTTTTTTTATGAAATTTGAAAATTATTGACGTATAAATATAATGATGCAGAGCAACAGATGAACATATACAACATTGTTATAACAAGACTCCAGGCATCGCTCACTAACAATTCTGTACACTAGTTTAGGAGCTAAATGCGAATGCTCTTATTTATGGTTATAATTTATCTTCTTGAAAATTGAGCTCTCCTATTAAATCAGGTTATTATCATGAGTTTGCAGACATTAATCAGCTGTTTGACTGATGGTTATATTATATTGATGATAAATTCTTTTCTCAAATCGATTGTTACCTATAAATAGATACTTCAAACATCTTTTTTCTGATAAACCGCCATAATACGAAGTTAAAAGACTATTAAGTACTCACTCACTGAGTAATTTTTTGTATTCTAAAAGAAAAAAGAGATGTTTTGATCCACTGAAGAAATGAAATAGTTCCATAATGATTAAATTTAAAAAATGAAGTTAATTTATGGTAGAAATATTATAATTCTAATGCTGAACTAGGCTTACGTCTCATAAAAACTATGAATAACTTCGAAATTCCAAAATTCTGTTGCATTTGTCAAAAGGTTACCAATTAAAAAAAACAATAACCCATTGAAATTGATGGATTCCATAATGAAGGGTACTGAATAGTGAACATGTGTTTTCATTCTATGACTGAAAATGAGAATGCTTAGTTCGTTTGAAATTAAAACACTCAAGCTAGTTAATGTAACAGTCAAAATCTAGAAAACGAAACAACAATTGGCACACCACCTGGACACAAGAAAATATTCATCACAAAAACAATTAACGAGTACGAGAATTAGAAACACGTACGAATAAATTGACAAGGCTTTTATATATGCTAGATAAGAATCCCCTTTCTTTGGTAGAAAGCTTTTAATGACAACATCTAACAAATACAGCACTTTGTACCCAGCCATCGAACAAATACCTTCTCAATTAGCGGAAATGAAATCCGTACGAGGATAAGACTCGAAAATCCAGTCTTTCAAACCAGCATTTAATGAAAATTCATAGAAAATAAGCAAACCTATGGAAAATATATTGATACTTTTCAGAGATGTTAAGATACGGAATAGTAATTCGTTGAAAATGGCTAAAATAGTGAGTGTTATAAAAAAGTTCCAATGTACACAGTATTCAAAAATTTATTGATGATAATTGACTGAGCAAACACTAAAATACCTTCCAATACAGATAATCAGTAAAACTAAAGGTTTTAAATAACCTGAATGACTAACTTGCTTGGACTGAAAGTGAGAACTTCCTAAAGAATGTGCAACGACGAACAATCCAACACCTGAATCCATCAAACTGTACCTATTAACTTTTGTTTTTAGAAAATGTTTCGGAAAACAATTGAAGTTGGCACATAGTATACAGATTATCGAATACAAATTAACCATACCACGAAAATGAGTAACACATGGAAGCCTGTTATCATTGAAATGGGCTTGCTTAACAAATTTTTGCGTAATGTGTGGGAAAAGAGCATAATCATACATTTCCACCGAGGAATAAAATGACAGTTTAACAATTTATATTCACAAACTGTTAATATATAAATCCGAATTTACAACTGTTGATCTTCCAAAGTATTTTAGCCATAACTAAATTTATTTTAAAGAAGAAAACCTGATTAAAAATACATTCAATTTGAGAATTCTGATCTTTTAATATTGTGAAAAGTGCAGTTTGATAAGGGATGAAATTTTTGAATGGAATGTACATTTCATTTGGTTGCTTTCAACATTTTATCAGTATGCGCAGTCCATTATATATATGGTCGAAATTGTTGACTGGGGCTAGTTCAAAATGAATAACCAACATAACTATGGTTGCTAGGATAAGTTAAAAATTGAAATAGTACCCCAAGTTAACCAAAGAGTGCCTGTTGACAGAATGGTTCCTCTCGGATCCATAATTCACTTATCATGATTATATACTATTTTATTATTTCCTCCAATAATATCACAGTATGAAAAAAGACCAGAGTTATAGTGAAAGGAAAGAATATGCAAGAAAGAGCAACATTCCATTCAAGTCACCAACGAGTGAGGCATTAGAAAGAGAGAAAAATCCATTTTGGTATTAGCTTTCTCTTTCGGGTGTTCGTTGAAATAGCCTTTTCCTTCATATTTGTTGTAACGGAAATCCCACCTCATCTCCTTCTTCATCATCATCATCATCAACGTTTTATATATATATGTCATACACTCTACTCTTGTGAAGAAATAGTAACTATTGATGTGAGGTATGCAGAACGAGGATCGAAAGAACTTGAGACTTCTAATAATCTGGAGGTTTATTACACGAATGATTAATACAATATTAACAGAATATGAAATGGCGAAGCAACAGCAATGTACGATCGAAAGTAGTAGGGGGAAAAGCACTTCGTGGTGAGAGTGTACGTATGACATATATATAGTGATCGTGATGATGATGATGAAGAATGAGTGAAGGTGGGATTTCCGTTACAACACCCCCCTGAAATTTTATCGAATGAGTTCTTCATCATGTTCGACGCTGAAAGTAAACGAATTATTATTGTTTATACAAGAAAAATATTAATTACAAAATGACATATGCGTAATAAAAAATTTTTTTTTTTTTTTTTTTTAAAAAAGAATAAAAATGTTGACATGGTATTATTTAAATTATTATGGTAACTTTAAGTTTCAAAAAAAATTTTGTTGTGCTGTGCTTCGAGAATAAATAAAATAATAAAATAAACAAATAAATAAATATGGTAACATGCATAGAATATTCAATGATAATATATAATATGTAAAAAATTA